>CAUYRT010062296.1:0-10034 GCA_963574885.1 Lepilemur ruficaudatus | reverse complement strand
CTCCATTTGTAGATGAGGGAATTAAGGTTTAGAGAGGCCAAGCTAATCGACAAGGTTACACATTGTTTCAGTTATCTGTTAATGTGTGACAAACCACCCTGAAATTTAATAGCTTAAAAGAATCAGTCACTTTATTTGCTCGCAACTCTACCAGTCAAAGATTGGTAGAATCTCTGGATTCCACAACAGATTGGACTGGATCCAGTGGAGGTACTGTGGGATCACCACCACAGGGCTGGATGCTGAGCAGGGGGTAGCACAATGTCCGGGGCCGTTGGGGTGGCTTCAAGGCTGGAACTGCACAGGACAACTGGGGTGGGCTACATGTCTGGTGTCTCAATAATGGTTCTCATTTGGGTCCTCTGCTATTTTTCCACAAGGTCAGCATGAGCTTCTCTACATGGTGATCTCATAGTTGCTTAAGAGAGTATTCCAAAATACCTGTTAGCTATAAAAGTCCTTAAGTCTCTGTTTACTAATGTCTCATTGACCACAAAAAGTCAAATGAAAAAGCACTGTCACTGTGGGAGGGAACTAAACAAAAGCCAGGAGACAAGAAATATGATAGAGTCATTTTAGGGAGCCAAGAGACTCATGGAGAGGAACATTTAGACAGACATTTAGTGTTACGTGTGTGTGGAGGGGAGAGGGTTTGTCACGTTAAGACTAGAGAAAAAAATAGAACTACAGAATTTCAAAGAGATATCATCTATTGTGAAAATGCAAAATTTCACAATCTAATGTGAAAATGCCCAGTCCAGCCTTTCCTTTTACGTTCAAGTAAATTGAGACCACAATAGGAAAGGAACCAAGCTGAATACACAACTCCAATTATTGGCAAAGACTAGACTCAATGTTGATCACACCAAAACCCAGTGGAGAATCTCTAATAGACAGTTTGCAGCATGTGGTAATATTGGAGAATGGGAAAAAAAAATGCATGGGCTAACTGAGGCTTAAGACGATATAAAAAGACCCAAGCAGTGAAGAATCTGAACATCCAACCCTGCGAAGTTTCTTTTAAGTAACCCACTTGAGAATCCATTTGCTATGTTCCCTTGCCTGCCTGGTCAGACAGAAACACCATGTCCCTCTCCCACATCACTGCCCTAATTCCCTTCTATTTATTTTCTTGGTGTATTTACACTCTTATTTTTGTCTACAGTCTCTACTGAAGTGTCTATCTTGAAATGTAAGCTCCTAAAGGGCAAAAAGTGACTTATCTTGCCTACAGCATAAAATAAAATTAGGTATGTAAAAAATGCTGTAAGATTATGAAAATGATGGAACATATGTGGTCTCTTAAATTTACTAGAGGGATCAATATGTCCAGAGTGTCAGCTATGTAGCACATTTTGTGCTATTTTACAGAGTTTGTATTTAATTAACTTAAAGGAAAACTATAGGGTGGCTGTGTTTTTAATCCTATTTTTCCAGAAATGAGGAAACTAAATGTATAAATCCCTAAATGGCTTGCTCAATGTCACACAGCTAGTAAGTGCAATATCCAGGATTTAAAATTTGACTATTATCCTTGTGCTGCTTTTCCTTTTGTGCAACCAAAACACAGTCCAAAGAAAGATAGGATAGCATGTTTAAAATCCAACAAAGTGTGAATGCTGGATCAGTTACTCCTAATGTGATTATGTGGAAATTATATAACATCTCTGAGTTTGAGAACTTTCATTTCCAAAATGAGAGTTGGACAAAACTACTCCTTGCATGCACTTCATCTCCAAAATGTTATGTTTCTAGCATTTGTGGAAAATTGAAAACGCAACACTATTCAATGCAGCGCCATCTGGTGTTCACTGATGAGATTACTTGATGGTTCCTGTTAAACAAAAAGAAAATAGAAATTAGTAAAAGAATGCCAAAATACACACGTAATAAATATGCACTGTTGACCCAAGATATGCCCCACTGCTGATTTCATTCATTTCCTTGTATAATTTTTACAAAGTAGGTCTTAAAATAGCAAAGCACTAACTGAATGGTCATACAATGTTGCACGCAGGGATAGACATCACCTTCACATACAAATGGGGTAGATTATACCAGCTCCTATTCACAATAAAATAAGTAATAGGACTCATCACATTTCTGTGATGAGTGCACATTTCTGTGCAATTAGTGTTAAATACGTTTTAATCCTGTGTAGCTACATGTATTTGAACAGTAACCAGTACTATTGTATTTGAACAGTGTAATTATGCACTGGATCTCTCAGTGGCACGATATGTATAATTATGAAGTTCTCTACAATATCAAAAAAAGAAACAACTGTGTGGTGCGAGGAGGAAGGCACAATGGGGTTATACTGCCCATGATTCCACATCCCTTAGTTCAGTGCCTACTTAACTTCCTGTACAGTGTAATTAGACATGGGGTTGGGCTGGAAGACAAACCATGTCTAATATAGTAACACCATCTCTTATTCACAAATAGCTAAAGAGTATTCCACCAAGTTCATGCCAACAGCTTCCCCTGCACATAATACAAGTAATTTTCCACTCCACATGGAGTCACACTAGTACCTTTTGGGCCCTTTAAAACAAGATTCTAAAAATATTTCCCCAAGCCACTCAAAATGCATCCCTAGTGTTGGTATTAAACAGATTTGTGAAACATAATGTCACAGGGGAATGAAGGTGAATATGGTCTGCTCAGTAAGAAGAGATGCAAGCTAAGTACAGCTAAATGTTGTATTTCTTGTTTATTTTCTCAATAGATGAGAAGCTCTACAGAGGCTTTCTGAAGGACATGGCTAAAATATTTGGCTTATTTTTTGGAATACTTATGGCACTTAATTGTAAAGTCCTTCATTTTATTTTGTTTGAAAATTAATTGAATATCTACAGAACTTGGGAGAAGAGTCTTTATAGTAACTCATATGAAAACTCTTGTGAGTATAAGCTTCACATGAGCCAATGCTTAAAGAAAGCATCATGGGCAGTATTAGTGAGAGTACAATGTCCAAACCTCAGGAAGTAGCAGCCCCACAATGACTTGGTCAGGGGAATGTATGTTCTAAAGAAGGTAGGGGAAATGAGATCAAGTTAAAAAAAAAAAAAACTGAAAGAACTTATGTTTAACCTAGACTTAGAGGGAAATCATATACCACCCAAATAAAAGTTTTCAGATAATTAAAAGTACTATAGAAAGTCAAAAGGTGATGCAATAGAGAAGGCTCACAAAGCAGAAACTCTTTGAGATAAGGTGGACAAGGGACAACTAACTTTCCTAATAAAATAAAAGTTGAGCTGAAAACTAATTAATGAGAGGGATGCAATTTGCAGAAGTCTCAAGGAAGAAATTCTAGGCAGGAGAAAAAGCAAGTGCAAAGTCCCTGGGGCCAAACAATAAAATAAAACCAGAGAACATGAAGCAAAAAGAACAGGAGGATTGTTAGCAGTGACCATTGTAATACCGTATGTGAAACCAGATAAACATTTTGGGTTCAAAAAGTGGCTAATAGTGTTTGGAAGTTAAACTTGGAAAGGGTAAATGAATTAAAAACTCCAAACTGCAGAGTAAAATTATATGTGGAAATAGGTCATGTTGCAATGGAGTCCAATTTATTCTCCTCTACTTCAAAGAAGCTATTAATTATTTTAATTTAAAAGATCTTATGATACACAACAATTCACTTTATCTTGGTATGCTTGAGTTTGGGAGACATTTGCCATTTATTTCATTTTTATACAATTAAATGAGCATTAATGAGATGATGAAAAAATTTCAGGGTATTAAAAGCTATTTGTGGATTAACACATGATTAGTTTATCGCTGATTTGATAATTAATCAAAATGATTAGACTTTGAATATTAAGATATCCAAGAGAGTTGATTTTTCTTTCTATTTTTTAGGACAGGCAGAGAAGGAGATTATACATCTTCCTATACAAGTTGTGCTCTTTCTTAGGCAGGCCATATTGTCAAGTTTGTGAATACAAGCCCTGACTACCACTCACAAAGCATAAGAACTTGAGAAAGTCACTGCATTGCTCTAAACTTGTTGTATCACTTGAAAAATGAGATTGCATTATATAGCATCTCTGTTTATAATTTTCCGCAGTCGTCTAACATTCTGTGATTATTATATTTCTATTCTGTCCTAAGAGACTCTCTGTATATTCTTTCTCTTCCAGTAAAATGTTTTTTAAATTTTTAAAAAATATTTATTTATTTTTATTTCAGGATATTATACACCTCTTATATTTTTTTGTAATACAATATTTCTATAATATATAATGAATATTAAGAATGTATAATCTTATTATAGAGTTTTAAAATGTGAATATTTTGACATGCTTTTCCAACCTTAAAGTAATTTGTAGCTTTGACAACATATTCCTCATTTTATTTCACAAGATAATGCTGTTAGCAAAACAAAATTTCTTTTCAATACAAAGGTACAGAAATATCTATTCATGAACAGTTCCAACTCATGATCTTAGGAACATCTAAGATTTCAGTTCACACTGGATTATCCTTAGAGAGGGCCTAAGATTCTACTGATTAGAAACTTAAAAAAAAAGTTAATTGTGGTAAAATATACATACCATAAAATGTGTCATTTTAACTAATTTTAAGTGAACAATTCAGTGGCAGTAAATACATTCACACTATTGAGCAACCATCACAACGATCCATCTTCAGAACCTTTTTCGTCTTGCAAAACTGAAACTCTGCACTCATTAAACAGTAACTCCACATGTCAGAAACTTTAAACTTTCAACACTCATAGTAGCAAATAGATAGAAAATCACATAGGAATCAACTTTGGGAAGACTTACTTTCCCCTGAGGTCAAACAAGATCTCATTCAGGAGTGAATACAGGATGCAAGAGCAGCAGAAGAGCACCAACCTGCTTGAAATTTATCACTTAGAGGTGAGAATCAAGATCAGTTCATTCCCTGTCTTGTTTATTAGGCACAAATGCATAGAGAGAGACACAGGAGGAGCAGACTACAAAACCATAAGGATCATGTGTATCATTTTCTGGCATAAGTAGCCCAGTGTTCCTCTCTACCTTTGCACATTGGTCTGCCAAGGATCAGGTGGCACAATCCTGTGCAAAAAGGCACATCTTTCCTCCAAGAACTCATTTGTTCTTATGTGGAGTACCTACATTTTACTCAATTCTATAGTGAAAAACTTCTGGAAGCACAAGATGTTTGGAAAACACAACCATTTCTGAAGGAGATACATAGATACGTGTGTGTGTATACATATATATATATATACACACACACACACCCATATATATATATATCCTTTACCCAGACAGCTTAATGAATGTTTTACTTTATTCCAACTCTATAAGTAAGGTGAAAATGTATACTGCTTTAATTTGCCCAAGTTCATATCTATTGGAGTTGAGGTTCAAAGTGACACCATAGCCCCTCCCATTTGTTCTGAAGTCTAGGGAAAGATGTCTGATGGGGAGGGGGTCTTCTAACATCTTCTCACACTCATGAGAGAATGGTGTCACTGTTGCATAGTATGACATCAACTAAAACATGAAATACACAATGTACACTGAAAGAATTAGGAACAAACTAGATGGCCTTTTCAAATGTACTCTACGCTTCTGACTTGGAAAAATTCACGATGATTACCATGTCACCAATGTGAGCATTTTCTACTTTTAGAAGCATAAAATGTGCATTACTGAGTTGGCTTTTCAGTATATTTAATAAAAAGTTTACTATTTAAAACTCAACTCTTGAAAATAAGCATATCCTAGTTGAAACAAAAATAAATTATCACTGCATGGTGTTTGTGCTATCCATTACTTTAATACTTGGTCTATTTACTCCTCACTGCACTAGGCAATCCAATTCTCTTGTCAACACCCTGGGGAAAGAATGATATGTCCCAGGAGGTGTGTGGATATGTGTGTTTGTGGTAGGGGGTGGTGGTAAAAACTGAAACAGACTTTCAGAGTTGTCTGTCTTTCCAGAAAGAATTAAAAACCATTTGGTTCTTGACCATGAAATTTCCTTCCAGACAAGAGCATTTAAACTCTGAAATCACACAGGATTGCAAGAAACTTGTCTGGATAACAGCCAAAGATTTTGGAGTGAGACACATCTCTGAGACATTAAGTCAGACCAAATGTATTTATTTCATGGAAGAACAGGGAAGAAAGAAAATTAGATAGTCTGGTTTCAATACTTGGTAAGATATTCTTCATTTTTTTTGAGAGGGGAGGTGCTATAAGGAAAATCTTGTTTAAGATAAAGATCTACTACTGACAGGGAATTTAAAGGTAAATCTCTTTCTAATGAAAAGATGACGAATATGTTCTTATAGGGTGAAGGTTGGGCTAAGCATAAATAATGTCTGACTTTTTATTTCAACTACATATTTTTAAAGGATAGCTATTTGGTACATTGAGGACACATGCTGGCAGAGGCTATTAGCAAAAATCCCAAGATTCATCCAGTATAAGCTTTTGAAAATAACTTACTGAGTGTTCATTATTTGTATCTAGGTTGAATGGGAGTGGGTATGAGATAGTTTACATAAACTCCTGAGCTGCTGATCAAAGGAAATTGTTTAATGGTGTCACACTGAATGTATCATGCCATCTTCCCATAGGAAACACATTTTAAGGCCAGATCCAACTCAGAAATTCTATAATTTCTCCAGTAGAAATATAGTAAAATACTTTCCTCCTCTTAATCACAGATAGGGAAGAATATAAAAAAAAATAAAAGAATGCAGAGCACAGGGAAGGACAACAAGCCATAGCATGTCACAAATGAAATGAGAGAACAATTTCTAGATATAGAAAATAATTTATAGAAGACATTTTGCAAATCCCATTGGAGAGAAGCAGATTTGTTTTCACAAAACAACTAATGAAAGTCTGAGAAAGTCAACAGAGAATGATCATACGTTTTCTGATAGAAAAGTAGTATGGCAACATAGAACTCCAGGGGTAAATGCAGTTTAGGAATGTGCAAGGGATTTAGTAGAAATTAAAGGAAAAGAATGAAGACCAGAAATGAACAGAGAAACTTCTCTAAACCACATTGGCTCACCATTTTTATATTGAGGAGGAATTGGAAACTTTCGCTTTAAACTCATTATGAAAACATTTGTTGTTCATGTTATAGAATCATGTTTTCACTACTACATTGGAAGCAATTTATAGTTTTCACTCCATGGTTTGGACTTTTTTACAAGATGGCCTCTGGTTGACTTTAAAAATATCCAAATCAAAGCCAACATTCCTATTCTGAAGGATAACAAAGTCAGGAAAGACAGTATCTATGTGAGTTAAATTATTCTGATCAGAATATACAAGAAAGTTAAGAATCCTTTCTAACTTAACATGCTAAACCGGGCTTATTTCTGTTAGTATTTAAACAATATACATTTGTAAAAGATAAAAAAAAAAAACAAAATAGTGCAAGCCCCTTGTCTTTGAGATTCTTTTACCATCCAGAATAGAGTTGGCAATTGTCATTTATCCATTTTCTCTTATCACGTCTATATTGCATCTAAATGCCCCAAATTTTTCTTCAGGCACTTCTTATTTATTCTAAACATTCCTCTCTACATAACTTTTCCATTCTTCAAAATCATCCTTTCATAGTGAGCCAAACTAATGCAATAAGCAGCTTAAAGCACTGATACGCGTGAACAAAAGACTAGTTGCTGACATTATTATGATTCTATTATTTTAAAAAATATATTTCACAATATGCAAGAAATGTGGGATTATGTAAAGAAACCAAATCTCAGACTCATAAGGATATAAGAGGGAGAAGAAAAAAATTCACAAAGGCTGGCAAACTTATTTCATGGAATATTGGAAGAAAACATGCCAGGCCTGGCCAGAAATCTTGATATCCAGACCCAAGGAGCTCATGGAACTCCTGGGAGATTCAATGTGAGGTAATCACCTCATCATGTGGTTATTAAACTGACCAAAGTAAACATGAAAGAAGCAATTCCCCCAAGAAGTGAGATGAAAGCAACAAATAACCTACAAAGGAAAGCCTATCAGACTAACTGCAGATTTGTCAACTGAAACTTTACAAGCCAGAAGGGATTGGGTGACTATCCTTAATCTTCTTAAACAGAATAATGCCCAACCCAAATTCTTTACCTGGCAAAATTAAGTTTCATCTACAAGGGAGAAATAAAATCCTTCTCAGACAAGCAATTGTTGAAGGAATTTGTGAAGACCAGACCAGCCCTACAGGAAGTACTCAGATCTGCTTTACAAACCAAACAGTACAATAGCCACTCCTCAAAGTAAAATCATTCAAGAGGTAAAGGCTATAACTTGGTATATATGATGGCTCAAGGAGTAAAATAAAACAACAGGATTTCACTCAACAATATGAGTGGAAACCTTCCTCAAATTTCAATCCTCTCAATAAATGTGAATGATTTAAACTGCCCTCTGAAGGGACACAGACTGGCAGAATGGATAAAAATCCACAAACCTAGTATCTGCTGTACACAGGAAACACATCTAACCCAAAAGGATGCCTTCCAGCTGAAGATTAAGGAATGGAAAACTATCATCCAGGCAAATGGAAGTCAAAAAGAAGCAGGAGTAGCCATACTATTTTCAGATATCATAAGCTTTAAAATAACAGTAGTAAAAAAGGATAAAGATGGCCACTATATAATGGTGAAAGAAAAGATCCAACAAGAAGATTTAACAATTCTTAATATTTATGCACCCATTGCAGCAGCACCCAACTACATAAAGCAAACCTTGTCTGATCTAAATGGCATGCTAAGCATTAATATCATAATAGGAGGGGACTTCAGCACTGCACTGAATGAACTTGAAAGATCCTCCAAACAGAAATTAAGCAAAGAAGTAATACACTTAAACAGAGTTCTTGAACAAAAGATCTGACAGAGCTCTATGGAACATTCCATCTAAAGAAAGCTGAATTTACATTCTTCTCAGCAGCCCATGGAACTTTCTCCAAAATAGATCACATAATAGGCTATAAATCAGACCTCGACAAATTTTAAAGAATAGAAATTTTACCATGTATCTTCTCTGACAATAGTGGTATAAAATTAGAGTTTGATTCCAACAGAAATACTCACTACTTCACAAAGTCATGGAAACTAACCAATCTATTGTTGAATAACTATTGGGTAAAGGAGGAAACACAGAGGGAAATCAAGAATTTCGTTGAACTAAATGACAACAGAGACACTAGTTATCAAAACCTGTGGGATACAGCAAAAGCATACCTGAGAGGAAAACTAATAGCAATAAATGCTCACATCCAAAACCCAGAAAGATTAGAAATTGACAACCTAATAAATAGACTCAAGGAATTGGAAAAGAAAGAGCAAACCAATTCCAATTCTAGTAGGAGAAAAGAAATAACTAAGATCAAAGCAGAATTAAATGAAATTGAGAACAAGAGAATTATACGGAAGATCAACAAAACCAGAAGCTGTTTTTTTGAAAAGATAAACAAAATTGACAGCCCGCTTGGTAGACTGACAAGAAATCAAAGGGAAAGGACACTAATAAACTCAATTAGAAATGAAAAAAGGAGAGATCACAACAGACACCACAGAAATGCAAAACATCATTTTTGATTACTATAAAAAACTATATTCCCAAAAACTGCACAATGAGGAGGAAACGGACAAATTCCTGGAAACATACAACCTCCCTAAGTTCACCCAGAAAGTAACAGAATCTCTGAGTAGACTAATATCAAGCTCAGAAGTTTGAGCAGCAATTAAAAACCTCCCAAAATGGAAAAGCCCTGGACCAGATGGCTACACTTTAGAGTTTTACCAAACACACAAAGAAGAATTTATATCTATTCTACAGAAATTATTCCACAACATAGAGAAAGATGGTATCCTTCACAACTCATTCTAAGAAGCCATATCACCTTTGTACCAAAGCCAAGAAAGGAGACAACAAAAAAAGAAAATTACAGACCAATATCCCTCATGAATATAGATGCAAAAATCCTCAACAAAATTTTAGCAAATAGAATTCAGCAGCACATCAAAA
>CAUYRT010062295.1:0-56614 GCA_963574885.1 Lepilemur ruficaudatus | reverse complement strand
ACTTTATTCTGTTTCATTGGTCTATGTGTCTACTTTTATGCCAACACTATGCTGTTTGGGTTACTGTAGCCTTGTAGTATAATTTCAAGTTAGGTAATGGGATTCTTCCAGTTTTGTTCTTTTTGCTTGGGATTGCTTTGGCCATTCAGGTACTTTTTTGGTTCCATATGGATTTTAGAATTTTTTTTAATAATTATATGAAAAATAACATTGGTATTTTGATAGGAATTGCATTGAATTTGTATATTGCTTTGGGCAGTATGGTCTTTTTTTTTTTTTTTTTTGGTCTTCAATCACGGTTATATTTTCACCTGTTGATGTGTTGTAGATTTTATACTGGATGAAAGCACAGATCCAAGTTTGTGGCTAGATACAATTAGTAAATATGCAAAGGTAACCTTCATTTATAAAGAGTTCTGTTCTGTTGGTGATGATTGGTTTTCCATCAAGCCATGGTTTGAAGCATCTGATGAAAGTCTAGATTATGCCATTTTTAAACTAAAAGAAAATGGAAATGCATTTCCTCCAGGTCCATTTGGACAAATTTCCCCTCAACCATCTATTGGTTCATTTATTTAATTGGTCATCCAGAAGGCCAGGTCAACCAAATAGATCATTGTGCTGTGATATCTCCAAGCAAACAGTTAGAAAGGTATCCAGAGCTTTATTATGATGAGTTTGTAGAACCCCATGCTGCCACTGGTAATGTTTGCCCTGTGTTTACCAAAAGAAGTTTGCAATCACAGGCTTGGGACAGGAACACACTTATGACACTTGCTTCTCTGATGGGTCCTCTGGCCTCCCAGTGCTTAATGTATCTGGAAAATTGGTTGTTATGCATGTCTTTGGGCATTTTTATGAACATGGACATAAGACTTATGTCACTTTAGAATTTGGCTACTCTATGGATTCTATTTTTCACAATATTAAAGGGAAAACTAGAGCTTATGCAAATTATTAAAAGAAGAGAAAAATGGCAGCCATAATGAAAAAACAAAATAACAAACAAGAGTCACCACTTTAAGATCACCAGATTGAACCCATGGAATACTAGGGGAAAAAAAAGATGCTGTCTTCAAGAAAATAGGCCAATAATTTAGAGTGTTGGAGGCTGTTTCCTTAAAGTATAAGTAAAATTCTTTCTTAATTAGAAAACTTTTAAAGAATTATGTGGATATGCAAAACACATATTAGAGCTCAAATAAATATTGATTTTTTCCAATTGGTTTTTTATTTTTTTTAATTTCAGAATATTACGAGGGTACAAACATTTTGGTTACATAAATTGCTTTTGTACCATTTGAGTAAAAGTTATAAGTGTACTCATCCCCAGATAATGTGCTTTGTACTCATTAGGTGTGAATTTACCCATCCTCTCCTCCACCCTCCCACCTGTTTGATTTTCAATGAGTGATAAGTATTATTTCCATATGAATGGTCTCCAGTTCCATCCAGGTTAATACAAGTGGTCATTTTAACAATATTGATTCTTCCACTCTATGGGCATGGATATTTTTCCATTTATTTGTGTCTACAATTTCTTTCAACAGGGATTTGTAGTTCTTCTTGCACAAATCTTTCACTTCTTTGGTTAAATATATTTCTAGGTTTTGTGGGGGTTTTCTTGCAGCTCTTATAAATGGGATTGAGTTCTTGATTTGACTGGCAGATGGCTTCAGAAGGATTTGTCATTACCTAAGGAGAGAAGAAAGGCAGTCTCTTGAGGACATCTTTCTCCCTCTGTGATATATTCTTTTATTTCATTATTTTTTTTATAACTTAAACGAGTAAAAATCTTAACATCCCTATGGGTAAGTAAATTGTGGGAACTTGCACAATTTTATGTTTTAATTAAGAAGCAAGTACCAAATTTATGCAATGCATTCATTCTATATATATTTACTGAGCACCTACTATGTGCCAAGTGTGGTGCCAGGCAACAAGATGAGCATGTAGGTAAACATCAAGATGAATAGAACACAGCACCTTTTCTCAAAGAGCTCACACAAGTTTAGAAGACAAGATTTTAGGATTAAAGAGAACAATAAAGTAAGCTCTGAGAAGTCATGAAGTCTGCCTCATTAGATATGGTCAGTAAATAGTTTCTTAGTGATACTGAAGATCCAGAGTGCTGGACATAACCACCTCACCATGAAATAATAAAAGTATTCTAAATTTTAAAAGATTTACATTTCTTTTTCTTTCCTGTCTGGAAGATTTGAAATGCCTTTTATAATAAATACCTGAGTGGTTTTTGTCTCTCTTGTAGTTGATATCATAGAATTTTAGAGCTGAAAAGTATGAAAGGGGTTATCTAGTCCATCTTCTTTGTTTTTTAGAATTAGGAAGGTAAGACCCAAACTGGTTTGATGACTTGCTTCAGAGTTGAAGGTCTAAACTGGAACTCAAATCTTTGGACTAGCAATCTACCATACCATACTGTTGTCTACCTTGTTTTTAGGTGGAGAGATTTTGGGGAAAGGGAGGGTTAATGGGGATGCATCAGATGGTAGATTTTCTCACTCTAATTTTGTCTTTAGATAGAATTCACAAAAATCACAATACCTCTGAGGTCTGCGTGGAAGAAATACAGATTCTAATTGAACACTTTATGTGAAAAAATGTTCAAATGTTCTGTGATTATAAGCACATATTCTCTGTGAGCAGTCCTGCTAATTATTAGAGTCTTAGAAAGAGCTTGCAATTCAAATGTTTTGCAGCACAAGTGTCATAGCAAGAGAATTCTTATTTCTTATCCAACTTATTTAAAAAAATAAAACTAATAAAAATCTAAGTTCAACCAGGATAGGTGGTAGCCTGTGCTGATATTCACATTATCACCTTTGATTTATTACCAGAGACTCGTTCAAAAGGACGGAATATATGGAGAGCATTGCCAAGCAAATTCAGTGCAAGGAAAACAGCACAAGTTGCCTTTCTATTCTTGAGTTTCCTGTAACATAAGTGTGAGTAAGGCATCTGTTGATTAGTCATTCCAGGCATATCCTCTTGATCATTGCCAGACCTTCCAGATGCAAAACTTCATTCTGAACTTTTATTTTATGACTACATGTTTGATGCAAGGGAATAAGAGTCAAATGGTTGTTAGGAAAATGTCAGAGGCTGAAATCTCTATTTGGATACTGATCAGAGCAGTTATATCTTTTAGGAACCCGTATGTATCCAAATGTCAAGAGCCTAAAGGGGAGAAACTGTGACCTATAAGTAGACTATTTTCTAATGAGAACTTTTAAAATCATGAAGTGTTTGTTTGTCTACATTCTAAATTTAACTAACAATATGAAATAGTATACATTATAATATATAGTATGCTTGGCATGTGTTATGCTCTCAAATATGTTTGCTGACTGAATGAATTTATTTTGTGGCAATTTTATACTTTTTAAAGTGTTAATGAATGCAGGGTTTCTATAAACTTGTTTTTTTATTCAGGTAGTCGCCAGTGTTTGTGGAGAGTTTATCTTCAGTATTTAGAAATCTTAAATTAGTAAGGCAAATTATTGGCACACTCTTAGTTTCAAAGACTAATTCAGTAAGTAGATAGCCCAGGTGAGTAATCATCATTTTTGTTTATTTATACTACTACTTCATGCCAGAAAAAAAAAAATTAAAAGGGCAATATATCTACTGTGTTCAGTAGCGTGTGATTTAGCATAATCTCTGTGCTACATCATTTCCTCATTTGGTTTATTTGAACTCCTTAAGGCACCAGCTACTGGTATAGTGAAATAGTATAAGTACACAACCCAAACACACGTCACATACTGACCAATGAACTTATAGTCACATCTTCCCAAATGGCGGATGAAGCACAGTGAGCTAAAGTAGCTTGCTGCAAGTCATACTGCCAAAGAAGTAACTTCTTAGTTTACTGATTTAATTTGAAAATAGGAGTGAAGTGATCCAAAGGTTAACTATTTGGAAACAGTAATGTATTTATAAATAAACAAAGGGTTCTTTCATAGTAATCAAGTCACAGAATTAATCTCCAGTGAAAATGTCTGAAGAAACACGATGAACAAAAAATCCCATAATAGGCAGTATTCTTTTGACAGTTCGCTTTCTTTGTATATGTGGTCAACTCCATAAGTTTTCTGTTTTCCAGTCTCCTCTTTAGTTGTCTAAACCCTATGTTAGTGTTTTAGCCTTTTTCTCTTCTCAGTTTACATACTTTCTCTTTGGTGGCTGATTTATATAAACTTTGTATGAAAATGTTTTAAAACATTTTAGTTTCAACTAGCAAATAGTCTAATTTTATATCAGTTCTTAGTTAATAAGTAGAATGTAGTTACTTTTAAAAAAAATAGAAGTAGAGCATTTAAAAGTTTTTACTGACCTTCAGAAAAAAATAATATTCTCAATTCTAATGAGTGATTTATTATGCATAAGGCTTTTTGGCCTTCTGAATTTTTGCTTTAGTTAACGAAATTTTCAAATAGACTATTACATATCCTATTTTGCAAAGTGTGGAATGTTTTCAATAATTATATGGTCGCCAGTCTCTTAAAACACAGCATATTCTGGCTAAGCACGTTGTCATGTGCTTTATTGTGTGTTAGATGTGAAATCAGTGTTTTGAAGCCTTTTTAAATGAAAATTCTTGGACAAAAAGGTATCTATTATTGTTAGTTGTTGTAAGTGAAGGCTATCGCCTCAGTGACTGCTTTATATTTTCCTTAAATACCCAGTAGAAATGATTTGAGCTTTGCAGGCCATATGGTCTCTGTCAAAACTGCTCAATTCTGCCTCCATATTGAGAAAGCAGTCACAGACAATAGGTAAACCAACGGGCATGGCTGTGTCCCAGTGAGTTCCAATGAAGCTATTTACAAAAACGGGCAGCCAGCCCCCAGGGCCCTACTTGGCTGACTCCTGCTTTATCTGATATTCTATAGTATTTTCTCTTCTAGCATTTTTTTGCTATGTACTTCATATGTTAGTTATTAATTCTTTCTAAATTGATTAGTATGGTACCTTATTATGTGATAGATACTCAGTAACTAATGAAACAAGAATGAAGTTTTATGCATTTCATCTTTAGGATAATGTAGATTATTCCAACAACACTAATTTATAGTGTTTCTGAAGAAGTTTGTAACTTAAAAATAAGTACAAGAAGCTAAAGAAAATTATTGGCAGGATTCAAAGTCTTAATAAAAGGTCAAATCAAGCTAAGAGTAGAATTCAGTTATTGCGATTGCTTTAAAATATATCTGCCAATTCTTTGATATTCCTCCCTCCAAAAGATGCAAAGTGGACATTTAACTGTCTTTGAATGTGGAGCCGACCTCGTTACACATTTCTCATGAATAGAATATGGCATAAGTGACGGTTTGTGACTAGGTCATACAGGTGTCATAGCTTCTTTCTTGCCCTCTCTCTCTCGGATCCCTTGATCTGGGGGAAACTAACTGCTGTGTTTTCAGGCCCTGTGGAGAGGCCTGCGTGGTGAGGAAGTGAGACCTGCAAACAGCCTCCTTGGAAATGGATTCTCTGGCCTCAGTCAAGCCTTCAGCAGTGCATGCCAAAGCATAACTGCGACCTCATGAAAGGTGCTGGGCCAGAACCACCATCTAACGCACTCTCGAATTCCTGACTCACAGAAACTGAGATATATATAATATGTGTGTATTACTTTAAGTCACTAACTTTGGGGGATAATTTGTCTTGCAGCAATAGAGAATTAAAACTGTAATATAAATTTTAACATTTGTTTTGAAATGAAGAGTAAAAATAGGAACGAAAACAACAATCATCTGCATCTCTATCCTAAGGGTCCATAGGTAATAAATATGAATCAATTATGACCATTTCCACATGCACATAATTTGCCTTTGAGCACTTGAAAATTGAAAATACGTTTTTGTCCTTTGTTCTCACTGCATATATGGTACTTGAGGGTTTCATGGAAAAAAAATAAGAACAAGTGATAGCACCGTAATCTGTACTTTGTAAAAGTGCTTCTGCTAAGAAGGAAGAGAAGGTGCCATGGCACCTTTGCCCAATACATGCCTCTCATCCATGAATTCTGTGACTCATGGAGCATTCCAATGCAGGAAAGCTATCTAGGCATAGGGAGCTGGCTGGGAGATGGTCCTTGGGGGAAGATTAAACCTGCCAGCATGTTCTGCCTGTCACAGATGTGTTGGTTCCCCACCAATCATGATAGATTATAGCATAATATTAGGCTGTTAAAAAAATAATTTTATGAAACAGAGCAAAAGAGTAGGTTTTGTATGAAGTTTTCTCTGCTCAGAAGGGTAAGTTTATATTGTAGATGAACTTTCTTTCATTTGGCTGACAGAGCAAAAATTAGATTCTGAATAGAATAATTTTGCAAATATATCCTCAAGCAGTTATCATGCCTCTTCATTTTTGCTGGCAAACTTCTTCAAAGAGTAGTTCACCTATACACTCTTAACTCTTTGGAAAACATGTCCAAACACACAGAAGCTACTGAAATTATTCTTAGAGGTCACCATCAACCTTGTAATTGCCAAGTCCTGAGACTTTGTCTCAGTGCTTATCCTTCCTAACCCTTCCCCTTCCCACAATGCAGAGATGTCTCTCACCTTGAGACTTCCCTTTCTCTTAATTTTCTTTGCCCATTCCTGGCGTTCCTCCTGTCTGACTCTTCCTTTTGTTTTCTACTTTTTGCCTCCCAAGAATCTTCATTAAGATTCTCTCTTTGTATGGTGTGGCAGCCCTTTCTTCCAGGGCCCCTGTGTCTATGGAGCTTTGCAACGTCTCTGGTCTTGTCCTTGGCATGATTTTTTTAAATAGAAGTTTTACTTTTTGTGCACCTCAGATGATCATATGAATGAACAAGTCTAATAGTGTGAAGAGCTGTACTGGTTTTACAGATTGCCTCCTAATGGTGTGGCTTAAAGCAAACTGATTGCTCCTGACTTGCTGCTGACCTATGAACCTCTACTACTACAGTGAAAATAGTTTGGGAAAAACCAGCTTTTCCTGGTTTTTAAAAAACCACTGCTTCACCCTGTCAGTTTAACAAGGAACGTCTGTGCTGATAAAAGGTTTCTCCTTCACCTTGAAGTCTGAAACAAAAAAATGGCCAGATATAGTAGCTTATGTCTGTCATCCCAGCACATTGGGAGGTGGAGGCAGGAGGATTGCTTGAGCAGGAGTTTGAGACCAGCCTGGGCAACATAGCGAGACCACCTCCCACCCCATCTCTATAAAATTTTTTAAAAAAAAATTAGCCAGGCGCAGTGGCAAATACTTGTAGTCCCAGCTAGTAGGGAGGCTGAGGCAGGAGGATCACTTGAGATTAGGGGTTCCAGGCTGCAGCAGTGAGCTATGATTGAGCCACTGCACTCCAACCTGGGTGACAGAGTCTCTTAAAAAAAAAAAGAGAGAGAGATTCTCTCTTTGTTCCTATTTTACTATTACATGTGCACTGTATCGTTCTTACGATTTGAACAGTAGATTATTCTGTGGAGACTCAAATTAGTATTTCAGGGTAGAGTCCCTAAGAGCCACAAGGTAGAGTCCCATGGTTTAATTTATCATCTTTCCGCTGACATTAGCTTTTCTTCTGAACTTACTGCTTCTTTTAATAATGGTACCATTGTCCTCATAAGAGTCATTACACTTAACTCAGACTATTACAGTAGCTTCTGTTTGTCCCATTTTTATTTTTTCCTGTTTTCACACATTAAACACGGTGATGTTAAATTACTGTTCATTCAGTACAGATATGATTACACTCCTCCTTTACTCAAAACTGACAATGATTCTTCTATAAACACACATTCTTCTGCAAGCACCACGAACACAGACTTAATCACTTGGCATGCAAAGCCTCAATAGTATATAACTGATATTTCTATCCCAATCTATTCCCCTACACATATCTTTTATATCAAACAACTGGATTAATTTTATGTTTGCCAAATGTTTTATCATTTGCTACCTCCGACCTTCTGCTCAAATCATTCCCTATGCTTGGAATACACTTTCTCCATTTCACTGTGCCAATATTTAGTCATATACTACCTTCTCTGTAAAACCCTTCCTTTTGTTCTCAACCCACATATAATCTCCCCTGCCTTTGTGTTATATAGCATTATTTTCTAACTTATAGAAAATAAGCATTTTACCTATTCCAATCCATTGGATTTTGAACTCCTAATTATGCTTTACTCATTTTTGTATCCCCTGCAACTGTTAGCAGAGGACATGTTGTAAGAACAAATAAATGTTTTTTATTTTTTTCAGATTATTTCACATTTATTGAAAAAGTTGATTTGCATTCTAAAGTAGAAATTAGTTCAGTGCACTTTTCTGACATTTTTCTTTTATAAAATTATTTCTGTGAGACTAACTTTTGAATAGACCAATTGAGCTAGATTACAAAGTTTATCAATTTCATGTCAACATACATTGTAATTCACTGTATTTTTAGGGTAACACTGACTACTTTAATAATAAACCTAAAACTTCTTGTTGGCTTAACACAATAGACAGGTATTTCTGCCCACGTTAACTGTCCGATGTAGGTCTTGCTGAGTGGTTCTCCCCATGAGGTGAGTAAGAAAACCATGCTCCTCCTTTCTTGTGGCATCCCCTAGTCATTAGTACCAGGGGTAGATGACAGTGAAGAAAAACCACCTTTTTCTCATGTAAATAAATAGCATACCTTATCAATTTTTAAATGCACATTGAATTAATAAGCTTAGGCTAAAGTAAGCTGCAGTAGGAAACAGCCTCAAAATATCCGTGGATTACAGCAACAAAGGTTTGTTCTTCACTTGCACTCTGTCACTGTAGAATGGCTGTGGCTCTGACGCTTTGCCATCCGCATCCCGAGCCCCAGGCTTAAGGAGCAGTGCTTGTTAGAGATGTGAGTAGTCTCACTGCAGAAAGAAAAAAAGAAACTGGCTTTTTAAAAAAAAGGTGACACATGTCACTTCCACACACATTTTTATTTGGTCAAAGTTACATAGAGAAGCCTGATGGCAGTAGGATGGAGGAGTATGTTCCTCCCGTGGTGAGGGCACTGCAATTACTTGGCCAAATCTGAAATCAGTAGCACAGGGGTGTATAACCCTTCTACACAAAGGGGCAGAGAATATTTTTTAAAAATAATACAATTTACCGCACCATTTTTTCCACATTTTAACATTTTAAAAATTAGAATATTTCTCACAATCAGTGGTGAATTATAGTTATTTGACAGAACTTTTTTTTTTCTTTTTAGAGATACAAAAAATATTGGTGCCTCTTATAATCAGTGACACCATAGATTTAATAAAGTTTGATAGGCTTCAACTTTAAAAGTAATCTAATTCACCTGTTATTTTCAAATGTGGGGACAATTTCGAATCAAAGAGTAATAAAGGCTTAAAGAATTAATATATTTAAAGACTATATAGTTCAGATTCCTTCACCACTGATATAAAACTGTGCCAGCATGCTTATTTTCAGTCTGTGGTAGAGACAGCAATAAAACATTAGAAAAAGTTGAGCAGAATTTGCAAAGGGGAAATAACAGACAAATAATCAATGGAATAGAATAGAAGCTTAGAAATAAGCCATGTATAAGATAAGAATGGTACCATAAACCAAACTAGGGAAAGAAATATTTAATATGTACAGTATTTGGAAAACTGGGTCACTATATGGAAAAAAACAAAATTGATCCCTATCTTATACCATCTGAAAATTGGACTCCAGATGGATTAAAGACCTAAATAGAAATGTTAACAACAATAGAAAAGAATGCTCATTACTTAATGACATAAAAATAGGGAAAGGCTTCTTAAACAAGATCAAGAAAGTACAAATCGTAAGGCAAAAACTGTTAGATGTGACTAAATTAAAATTAAGGATTTCTTGTCGGTGAAGGATATCCAAAGTAATATCAAAGGTGATTGCTCACAAGAAGGAATTTAGACTATACGAGGAACTCTAACAAAAGTCAGCAGGAGACCTGAATAAACATTTCTCAAAATAGCCAACAGGCATATGAAAAAATACTCAACGTCTCTAAACATGAGGGAAATGCAAATCAAAACCACAATGAGATGTCATCTTACTCCAGTTAGAATGGCTGTTATTAAAAGGAAAAAAAAATGACAGATACTGAGGAGGGTGTGGAAAAAAGGGAACTCTTAAGCACTATTGGTGGAAATGTAAATCAGAATAGCCGCTCTGGAAAACAGGATGGGGATTTCTCAGAAAACTAAAAATAGAACTACCGTATCAGCCAGCAGTCCCACTACTGGGCATTTATCCAAAGGAAAGAAAAGCAGCGTATCAGAGAAATACCTGCACACCCATCTTTATTGCAGCACTATCGACAATAGCAAAGATACGCAATCAACCTCAGTGTCCACCACAGGACAACGGATAAAGAAAATGTGCTATGTACAATGAACACTATGTGGCTATTAGCACATGAAATCCTGTCACTTGCAGCAACATGGATAGAACTGGAGATCATTATGTTAATTGAAATAAACCAAGCACAAAAGACAAATATTGCATGTTCTCAGTCATGTGGAAGTTACAAGAGTTGGTCTCATAGAGGTAGAGAGTAGAATGATAGCTACCAGAGGCTGCAAGTGTGTGTGTTATGGGATGGTGGGAGGGGATGGAGAGAGTTCAGTTAACGGGTACAAACATACAGTTAGATAGAAGGAATAAGTTCTAATGTTCAATAGCAGAGTGGGGTGACTATTTAACAACAGTGCACTGTATATTTCAAAATCACTAGCAGAGAGTACTTGAAATGTTCCTAGCACATAGAAATGATAAATACTCAAGATGATGAATACCCTAATTACCCTAACTTGATCATTGTACTTTCTATGCATGTAACAAAGTATCATATGTGACCCATAAATACGTGCAAATATTATATAAAAAACATTAAAAAGAACTACACAGAAAAACTCCAAAAGGCTAAGAAGTGTATGAAGAGTTCAGACTCGTTAGTTATCAGAAAAATGAAAATTAAAATAATAATGAACTACCACTCTATACACAGACTTAAGCCATTATCCTAATGTTATATATATAATTCCCATGTGCATTTTATACCACCAAGAAATTAAACTATTATTTGTGTTTTAAAATTTTGCACAAAATGGTATCATGATGTTTCCATTTGAAAATGATTTGTACTTTTTTCTCATTCAACATTATATTCTTGAAAGGTTTATTCATGTTGATATATGTAGATCTGGTCTACTAATTGGCCTTTTAGTTCTATTCAGGCCCTCAATGGATTGGATAATGCCCACCCACTGGGGAGGGCAATCCAATCTGTTTTATTGAGTGGATCTGTCTAATCTCATCCAGAAATACCACACACCCAGAAATAATGTTTAACCAAATATCTGGGCACTCTGTGACCCAGTCACATTAACACATAAAATTAAGCATCACAAGTCTCCCTCTTGTCAATTTGACACCCAAATGCATCTCCTTAAACTGTACTTAATATCCAAATAAAGACAATAACAAGGTCATAATTCAGCCTAATGTGATAACAACTATCCTAAATGCAACCCAAAACTCACTAACCTCATCTCCACAAAAGGTGGTAAAGTCCTCGAGTGATGTTTACTCTTCTTTATGTCCCATAACTTAAATACCATGATGTAAACTTAACAATACTTAAATACTATGATATAAGGTCAATATATCTCATGTGATAAGGAATGAGAAAGAAAACAAGCAAAGATATTTGCTACACACACACAAATGTATTTATAACAAAATAATGAGGAAATACTAATGACAAATCACAGTCTTCATTTCTGTAACTGATCATGTACTCATAACTGGTATTTAAAACTACCTTCTCCCCTACGCATTCTGTATTCTCTTTGCCTTCAGCAAGCACCTCAGCTATTTGGATTCTTTACCTGGTAGAGTATGATGAACCGAGTGTTTTTATCTTCCCCCACAAATTCATATGCTGAAATCCTAGCCTCAGACGTGGTGGTATTGGGAGGTGGAGGCTCTAGGAGGTGATTAGGTCATGAGGGCTCTGCCATCTATGAACAAGGGAGCAGGTCCTCACCAGACACTGAATCTGCTGGTACCTGGATCTTAGACTTCTAACCCTCCAGAACTGTGAGAAATAAAGGTTTGTTGTTAAAACCACCCAGCCTGTAGTATATTTGTTATAATATCCTGAACAGACTAAGATGTGAGATGACCCAAACCTTCATTCCTGAAGGGTCTGGGCCACTAGTAGTCCTGCCTGAATTGGGTTGTTGTAATTTTCTGTTGACCTTGATCACAGAGCATGGTGATATTGAGACACCCTAAGGGATCTCCTGTGTTCTAGACATACTCTTCCTTACCTCTATTGTGAAGTAGTAGTCCAGTTTCCCCATAGTTGTCAGAATTAATCAACCTAAGCCAACACAGAACTTCCTTCTTTGCCTGTTGATTCAGGGGCATAAGGAACCCAAAGTGACTGGATGGCAGTCTTAACTTTCAGTTTAGTGAGAATTGTGTCTCCTAGTGAAAGTATTCCTTCCTCAGGACGTAAGACCTCAACTCCAACAAAGAATAGCATCACCAGAACAGGAAAAAAAAATCTCGTGGGTCACTAAGGGGTAATAATGAGTGATACTACTGCCATTTCTACCACTTGATTCCTGGACCCAGGAATCCTGGCTATAGGAGAAACAGTACTGTATATTAGATGCTGATTCAGAGCATTTATAGCTTTCTGGAAAAACCATTCCCCAGTCCTGCAAGGTCTTGCCACCGAGCTGGCATTGTAACTAAATCTTCAAAAGGCCATTCCACCATTCTATCAAACTAACTGTCTCAGGATGGTAGATAACATGGTATTAATAAGACCAGTAAATTCCATGAACATGATTTTTAATCATTGCCTCAGAAAGAAAGTTTCAGTCTCCTAAACTTAAAAACCACAAAAATGAATTATTAAATCATCTCCAACTGGATATAAGTAATAACATTAACATAGTGTTTAAGAGTATAGATCAGTGCTGTCCGACAAAATGTATTGCAATTTACAAATGCAAGACACACATGTATTATAACTTTAAATTTTCTAGTAGCCACATTAAAAAAGGTAAAAAGAAAGAGGTGACACTAATTTTAGTAGTATTTCATCTGAAGCAATATATCCAAAGCACTACCATTTTAATATGTAATCTATGTAAATAACCATTAACTAGACATTTTGCATTCTTTGTGTAATAATTCTTCAAAATATGGTGTCTTTTGCGTTTACAGTGTGTGTCAATTTGTATTGGCCACCTAATACATGCTCCATGCATTAATTTCAGTTAGCTACAACACAGCAAGCCACATTTTAATGAGTCAGTGATTTCTATATGCTAATTTGTATAATTACAGGAGAATCTACCTAAGCAATATCTTTGCTTGGTAGACTTTGGAAAAACAATTTCTTACATCTTTGAATAAAAGTAGCAAATAAACTTCCTTGTAATTTAAGGGTCAGGAAAGGGATTATGCTCTTATTGTAAAGTTTGTTCTATGATATTCCCTTTGCTTTCTATGCTGCTTGAAGGAGGAATGATAGACCTAGACAAAGGTGGATAAACCCTAATTGTCATTCACTCTGAAGCAGTATTATTGATTGCCTTCTTTCACTTCTTCCAGCACATCAAATCCGTTCCTTACTCAAACTATTTACTATGCCTAAAATACCCTTCCCTTCTTCACCTTGCTGCCTGGCCTCCTCTTACCCTTTAGGTTTCAGATTAAATGTCAGGTCTCAGCCTTCCCTGACCAACTTTGCTAAAATAGGTCTTCTCTTTTATTCTCCGTTTCATCATCATAGTCATTTTCTTTGTGAGCTTATTTCACAATTTGTAATAATTTAATTTTTAATTTAGTTGTTTTCGTCTCTGTGTTACAAGACTTTTTGCCTCATAAGGTCAGGGCTTAAATCTATCTTGCTCACTAATGAAATCTCACCAGCCATCACAGTGCCCTACACAGAGTAGGCACCAAATATTAATATTTCTTGAGTGAATGAATGAATCATTCCCTCATGTATCAAGGGGCTTTCAAAGAAGAAAGTCACAGAAATGATTTCTTAAAAAATGTATCCACATCAAACAGCTATGGAAACTGCAGGGTTTTTTTTTTAACAACTTTATTGAGATATAGTTTACATAGTATAAGTTTCACCCATTTAAAGTACAGAATTCAATATTTTTATTATATTTACAGAATTGTGTAGCTATCACTCTATTCCAATTTTAGAACATTGTCATCACTATATAGAGAAACCCCATGCCCACTAGCAGTCATTCCACATTCCCTTTCCCAGCCTTACTCAGTGGTCATTTAAAGAGATTTAAATAAACACATAGGCCAATGGAACAGAACACCCAGAAATAAAACCACACATATATGGTCAACTACTCTGTGACAAAGGCACCTTGGGGAAAGGACAATCTCTTCAATAAATGGTATTTGAAAAATTGAATATTTACATGCAAAATATTGAAATTGGACCCTTAGAAAACACACAAAATCAACTCAAAGTGTATTAAAGACTTAAATATAAGAACTGAAACCATAAAATTCCTAGGAAAAAACATGGGAGGAATACTATTTGACAATGATACTGGCAATGGTTTTTGGTTATGACCTCATAAGCACTGGCAAAGATAGACAAATGAGATGGCATCAAACTAAAAAGTATCCTGCAGAGTTTGTTTTTTTTTTTTTTAAGTAACATCCAATAGATTCTTGATTTCACAAGGACAGAAACTATTTGGATTTAAAAGCCTCCGTGCATAGTGCCTATCTCATATTGGGCACTCATATATTTCTGTTGATTGAATAAATTAATTTTGATATGAAGCCCACAGACTATGTACTTATACTAGGAGAATTTTATTCCAAAATAAAATTTACTCCAATATAAAATTTAGAAATATAAAATTTAGAAAGAAACAGTGATTATAGGTGATTTAAGACCAGTGAAATTTATGTGTATTTTCTGTTATATTTTGTCCTAAAAGGGACCTGTCGGTTTACCTGGAGAAGTTGGGATAACTGGAAGCATTGGTGAAAAGGTAATTTCTTACATTATTTTGTTTTACAGTAATAATTCTAGGCTAAATTCAAAGGAGAGACTTTCATATGGTGTTTTATGTTGATTAGAAATCACTCATAACTTTAGCATATTATGTATATTGAATCTTTTAAATATATTGAAATATAGCTAATAGCATATATGTTTCTAATTTTTAAAGGGCATAGTACTGTTTTGGCTATGAAGATGTGATCTGAAGAGAAAAGAAACAGTCTAGTTTTTTTATGACTAGAAAATGTTTAAATCTACTTTATGAGAGCAAACCCCCTATAGGAAGCAGATTTAAAAGAGAAGAATAAGCTGTCGTGTTAACTTTTCTCTCTCTCCTGTCTCAGGTATTACATACTTGGTCCTATTCCCATTCTTGCTCTTTTCTTGGTCTAGATTATTCTGTCCCCCTTCCATCTATTTATTCAAAACCAAACTGTTGAACTCAGCTGAATTCCCATCCCCTCTGCAAAGTCTCCCCAGACTCCTCTGATCCTTCCTAGACTTCGCACAAGTACCACACTGTTCAAAATTTAATTTTCCTCCAATTGCTTCATCTCTGTTAATATCTATAGTTACTTTAGGGTAGAATCCAAGTTAAGTTTTTAAATATCTCTCCTAACTCCCACTTAGCACATTCAAAGTGCTTAATAATATCCTTATTGATTTTTCATTAACAGTGTGACAAAATATATGAAGTCAGTTCAAAAAATTTAGATAGTTTTATAATTTTTTCATTCTGATTTAGTTATTTCTATGCTGGGTTAAATCTTCCATACTAAGATTTTGGCAATCCTGAGAATTTTCATGTGAATCAGTTTAGTCTTTTTAATCTGCTATGGCAGATTTGATTATCATAATGTCCCAGAATTATCTCTGGGGCACTTCATTCGGGATAGACAGACTATAAAAATAAATTTCTTCTAATGGTTATACAGATAATTTACTTTTTCAATATGCTTTAATACTTTCACTATTCTCATATTTTGTCTCATAAAATTGTATTTCTACTTACAAAATTTTAGCATATGATACATGCTCAATTTTAAGTTGTGTTTATCCATAATTTATATTTTCTTAATTTTATAATACCAAGACTTTAGTATTTTTCCCTTGAAAAACATCTTAAGAGAATGTTTATTGTACTACAAGTCTAGCAATTTTAGGGTAAAAGTACAAAATTTGGAAATTTAAAAATTATTGGAAATTCGGATGAAATATGAATGTAGGGTATGATTCTGACAGTTTTCCATTCTAAGCCTAGCCTAATCATGACTAATTAACATGCCTGAAAGGTCCTCTTTTTTCTTTGTTGTTTTAAAAGGGAGAACGTGGAGGTCCAGGCCCACTAGGTCCCCAAGGGGAAAAGGGCGTTATGGTAAGAGCTCAGTGATTTTAAAAATAAACATATAATTTTAGATCATAGTAAAGTTAAAGTATTCCAGAGGTGAAATTGCCTTGACTAGAATTTAAGTAACTGAAAAATGCTGTTTTATAAGAAATTTCTATTAGAATTTTCTAAGTGGTTTAACTCCTGGAATGCTGTATAGTGCTAAGACACTAAAAAACATGCAAATAAAATGGCTTAGTTAAATGATTCTATAGTTTTAGGAAAAGAATTAAAATACCATAAATTAGCTAAAACAGATGCAGAAGAAAAATCAATTAGAATTCTACCTATTCTTCTACAAACTATAGTTTATATGGCACATATCGTCATTGCCACTTTTCCATGAGTTTGTGGTCAGATGTAATTTTTTGCCATAGAGAGTCTAGGACTCAGAATTCATCTCACTCTCCTGTATCTTTAAGATAGGAATAGGTGACAAATTTTGTACCTGGGTTACATTTTTTTAGTTTAATCATTTCTAAGTGTGGTAGGAGCTAGAATAAACAGTTATTATCAATAAGATCATCTTTCTTTCAGAAAATACATTGTGATGGATATGGTGGCCTATAATACTATCTACAAATTCATTTTACCAAACTTATTCTTTAGTTTTAACTTCCATATTTTTAGAAAATCTCTCTAAGTTGTTTTTAGCTATCTCCAGTTGCTGTCAGCTAGGAAATTTAACATACCCATAAGACTAATCAATTTTAGGAATCACTGCTTCCTAAGGCATTCTCTGAATCTGCATTAATATTGTAAAGTATGTGGTCCATCTAAAATTTGACATGCTAAAGTATTTGTACACATTCATATTGCTTAATTATAGAATTCCCTGACCTCTTTAAAAATTATGTGGTCTCATAATTTATATAACATAGCATACATTCATGCGTAAGATAATATAACCTACAGAAAGGTGAAATGGATGTTCTCTCCTCAATAAGCTGTAGTAGATGATTCTAGCTAGCAATTTTCATTTCTAGACAAAGACCTAATAAATGGCTCTATACAGTCATGGTTTTTTATTTCTATGTCCTATCAGCTGAACAGTTCCTGCGACCTTTCATATCTTGAATAGGAAAGGGAGAGATTGTCAGATTATCCCTTTTCATTACTATTTATAATTTACTGGTTTATCTTCAATGAAAATAATTAAATTTAATTGAGATTTTCATGTCTTTTATATTTTATTTAAACCATAGGGATATCCAGGTCCTCCTGGGGTTCCAGGACCCATGGGTGCATTGGGATTACCTGTAAGTACAGTAAAAATTTTATGATCTCTTCTAGAATGTCTATTTTAATTTAAATCCATCAATTTTGTTGAACAAAAATTTATTGAACAAAAACAAAAATTTTTTGTTTTCATGCAGAATAAATCATGTATAAACTAGTAAAGACTGCTTCTCTCCCAAACTGCACAAAACACTCTGGAATAAGTCATGTTATCTTGAACTTTCTCACCTCTACTTGGTATATTAACCAATGTCAGTTCTGCAACCTAAACAACATTTAAATTTTCTTTTGAATAACCACATATGAGAAAATAGGATTATGTAACCAAAGCATTTGTACCCCATAATACTCTGAAATAAAAAAAGAAAATAGGGTTAGTAATCAAGATTAGAAGTGAGACCAATTTAATAAACAAATTATAAGTTCCAACATATTTTTCTTCAAAATTTGCAAATATTCTTATACAACCAGACAAAATTTGTAGAAAATATACTTTATTAAATAAAAATTGAATATTAAAATGCTCCATTTGTCGTTTACAGAAAGATAATGAAATCTTGCCCCTAAATATTGCTTATCAAAATTTGACAGTTATTGTAAACATAAATATGAAAAAGATTGATACCCTTTGGGATATGTATCAGCCTTCAGGATATCCTGAGCAGAACTTTTCATATCAGAAATGCTTTATACTAAATTTCATAAAGCTTCTGTTTTAAAAATAATCCAAATTTTCTAGTATATTCATAGACATGTTGTTGGCTTCCAAAATGAAGAAGACTGGTCCAGGGCATAATTGCCAATCTCTTTAGTTACATAAAATAATAAATAAATTTGAGATCCTAAAATCACTTTGTTTTTATCTGCCTAGTGTTCATAAATAAATTTTGTTTTCCAATTGAACCTTGATGGAAGACTATAGGTATAAAAATAATTCATTATAATTGACTTAATAAATACCATCTTAATCTCCATTGCAGGCTATTTTTTGTGGCATATTAATTTGAAACATTTTATGGCATTTTTCATGGTAACAGAAAAAAATCCATTTTGATGTGATAGGATTCTCATAAATGTCTAGAATAATGGTAAGGAAATTTCACGGAGATAGCCATTGCTTCTTTGATGAGCCAGGAAGATTAGACTGGTCTGACTGGCTGAGTGGGTATCTACTTCCTCCTTTACTCCATATGTGTTCTACCCCAAAAATACTTGATCAGTAAATATTAAAAGCTTTCCATTCTTTGTTCAGGGTGTGCACACCCAGAAATGACATTTTTCCAAATAATAGATATTTCAAAAGCAGAATATTGAGGGAGGGAGGTGTGATTTAAAGTGTATTTTTTAAGAAACCTAGTCAGTATAATTTTAAGAATTCCCAAGGGGAATTACTTATAAGAAAGGGTATGACTACTATTCTGATAACATTCCTGTCAATTCTATAACTGATTTTTAAATTTGCAACATGTAGGGTCGTGCAGGGGCAAGAGGACCACCAGGGAGTCAAGGTCCTAAAGGACAAAGAGTAAGTAACCTAAGAAGTACATTAACCTAAAAAGAAAATCACTTCAAGAATAGTGATAAATGTTCAACAAAAATAGCATCATGCCTTCTAAAATTGTGCTTAGAAATTGTCAGATTTTTTTCTTTGTTTTCATTGTATTAGATGAACTACCTACATTAATTGAAATAAGATTGTATTTTTCCATTTTAATTTTTACATATTTCACTAACTCATACAGAATTCTTTTTTCTTATTCCCAATCTCTAATTCCATTCTTTGGGGAATTGTAAATGTGAAGATCTTTAAATAAAGTATTTTTCTACTCACAATAGACTCACATAACAAGGAAAAGTAACGTCATGACAAAATAAGAGCACTAAGAAATGGAACAAAGATACAAAGGATGAATAATGGTTTATTAATTTTAAATCAGAAGGCTACTCATTTGCTAATAATTATGCATACAGAATTAAAAGCAATATCTTCATTTAAGTTGTCTCTTAAACATTAAATCCTCTTTTTTCCTTAAAGAAATAAGAAATACCATTTATTGCATGCCTGTCACATGCCAGGCACTTTTAAATATATTATCTCACTTAATACTCAAAACCACCTGGGATGGAGAAGTGTTATAGCTCAGGTATAGTTGAGGAAACCAGAGCTCAAAAGAGTTTCACCGTGTAGGCTGTAGACACAGAGAAGTAGCACAACCAGTATTCAAGCCTTAGTGTGTCCCACTCCAAAGCCTGTGCTTACTCAATGCCACATGGAATGTTAAGGAGTACTTTTTAATGTGATATTTTGTTAGATGCATTGAATATGTAATGATCAGGTCAGGGTATTTATTATATCCATCACCTCCAGTATGTATCATTTCTATGTGTTGGAAACATTTCAAGTCCTCTCTTCTAGCTATTTTGAAATATACAATATGTCCTTGCTCGCTACAGTCACTCTGCTCTTTTATCAAACATTAGAACATATTCCTTTCATCTAATTCTGTGTTTGTATCCATTAACTGAACTCTTTTCATCACCCACCCACTCACACACCCTTACCAGCCTCTGATATTTATCATTCTACTCTCTATCTCGATGAAATCAACTTCTTAACCTCTCACATATGAGTGAAAATATGTGATATTTGTCTTCTGTGGCTGGTCATTACTTAACATAATGACCTCCAGTTCTAGCCCTGTTGCCGCAAATGACATGATTTCATTTTTTTCATGGACGTATACAGTTCTAGAGTGTGTGTGTGTGTGTGTGTGTGTGTGTGTGTGTGTGTGTGTGTGTGTATCACATTTTCTTTATTCATTCGTTTTTTGATGGACACTGAGGCTGATTCCATATCTTTGCTATTGTGAATAATGCTGCAGTAAACATGGGAGTACAGGTATCCCTTTGTCTTACTGATTTTCTTTGGATAAGTATTCAGTAGTGGGATTGCTAACTGATATGGTAGTTCTATTTTTAGTTTTTTGAAAAATCCCCATGCTGTTTTCCATAGTGGCTACACTGATTTACATTTCCACCAACAGTGTATAAGAGTTTCCTTTTGTTTGCATCCTCGCCAGCATCTGTTATTTTTTGTCTTTTTAATGGTAACCATTCTAACTGGAATAAGATGAAATCTCATTGTGATTTTGATATGCTTTTCCCTGATAATAGTGATGTTGAGCATTTATTCATATACCTTTTGGCCATTTGTGTGTCTTCTTTTAAGAATTGTCTATTCATGTCCTTTGCCCATTTTTAATGGGATTATTTATTTTTTATTATTGAGTTGTTTGAGTTCCTGTATATTCTGGATATTAGTCCCTTATCAGATGAATAGTTTTCAAATATTTTCTTTTATTCAACAGATTGTCTCTTTAATCTATGGACTGTTTCCTCTGCTGTGCAGAAGCTTTTTAGCTTAATATGATCCCATTTGTCTATTTTGGTTTTGTCTGTGCATTTGAGGTCTTAGCCCTAAAATCTTTGCCTAGACCAATGTCCTGAACTATTTCCCCTGTGTTTTCTGCTAGTATTTTTTTTTCTTTATTGAAGTGTAATTTACATATCATGCCTTTACTCCATTTTAAGTGTACAATTAAATGGTTATTAGTAAATTCACCAAGTTGTACAGCTATTCACATAAATCGGTTTTAGAGGATTTCCTTCCCCCTATTGAGACCCCTAATTCCCTTCCCCAACTACATTTCAAGGATGCCCCTCCCCTCCACAGTGCTCACCACATCCCTCAGATGTGGGTCTACCCCTACCCCCCAAATCCCTAGTGAACAGTATTTTTATACTTTCTTTTTAACATTTTAAAAATATTATAAACCTAATGAAGCATAATTATTCATTCTCTGAACATTTAGACATCATGGGAGTCAGGCAACTCACCTAACATTTGCAGATTTCAGTTTCTCCATCTTAAAAAGTAGATTTGGATTACTTCAGCTATGGTAATAGATGATTTACGTGCCAGGACAAGAAACTGGCAGTTAATTTTGAGACTTACCTCCAGCTAGATGTATTCTTTTCTACATATATATCTAGGCAGTCACTTAATCTGATTTTAGCCAAGAAATGAAATTTATTTGCTGTCTTTGGTCCAAACGGTCTTTTTTTAAAAATTCCAAATTTATAGCTCTGTGTCTGGAGGCTTTTTGAAGCTTGATCCTTACGGCTGCTGCCATTTAACCTTGGAATGACTTTTAACTCTCTATTACTAGCCTTGGAGATACCCACTTCATTGTGTCTTATTATCTAAAGTGGACCTCATTATCTTTTACCACTCCTCCCTCTTCACCCCAAACAAATTTACATTCCTAATTTGTTTCTCTATTAATGCTGTCATCATTCTACCTGTTATTCAGCAACAAAATATCCAAGAAAGACAGAAATTACAGTTTGCAAAGGGGTTTTAAGTGCCTAATTATCAGTGGATACGTTTTCAGTTTAGATCTTACTTGTATTCTATAGTATTTTAGGATGTTGAGCACTCATTCCTTTTCACACTGTCTCAGCCTTCTTCTTTTGTTATTCCAAAAAATTTAGCAGTGTTTCTTACAGGGCAGAAAGAGAAAAGTTAGGCATTGAAGGTGCCAGAGAAAAGGAATCAATACAGGCTGCTGAAATTTTAAGATGAGGGTAATAAGTAGAGTGAAGTCCTGAGTGATCTTCATGCTTAAAAATCCAGTCATCTTTTAATCATTGTTCTTTTTCATCTTCAGTTATTCAATTGTTGAACAGTCCAAGCATGCCCCCACCTCAAGACCATTGTACTTACTGTTTCTTCTGCCACAGTGATCTTCCCCAAGATGTTTGCAGGGCCTGTAACCTCACTTCTTTCTGGTGTCTACCCATATGTCACTTTGGAGAGACTTTTAAGACCCCTGTGTCTGAAATAGTGCTTGTCACTTTGGATAATTGCCTTTATTTTTCTTCATTATACTTAACTTATTTTCATTTTATATTTTAATTTGACATATTGATTTGTTTGTTTATTAACTCAGGGATTTGTCCCTTCTCCCTACCATGTCTTCTGGGCCTAAAATAATGCCTGGCTTTTAGTAGATACTCAGTAAACATTTGTTGAAGGAATAACACACGGTGAAAATTATTCATCTATTAAATTGAGTCCATATTCCTCAATTTGATCTTCGAGCTCTTGCACAATAAGATTGTAATTTAGTTTTCCAATCTTTTATTGGAAAATAGGGCAGTAAAGGAAGTTGGGGACAGATTATGGAATACCTTGAACACAGACAGCAATTATAGGGCTGGAGCAATGGCTATAACTTTAATAGTGTCGGTGGAACTGTAGATTCTCATGGAGTGTGAGTGTTCTCTCCAAATCCATGAAGGTGCCAAAGAGGATCAAGAAATGTAATTAACCCAAGAGTACGCTGGAAGAGAGTCCTATTATAATAAGCAGCTTTTAATAATATAAATGTAAACCAAAGCTTATGTCAGAGGGAATACAAGAGTAGGTACTGGAGCCTAAGGAGCTCCCTCAGATCAGCATGTTGTACTGGGAGATTTGTATCACTGTTCTGCATAGAAATCTTCAACAGACGATTTCTGCCCACTGATTTAAATATAAACTCCAATCCTTCATCTTTACCTTTTAAGTCCTTTACCTTTTACCTTACTGAGACTTAAAAGGTAATAATAATTACCTTTAATAATTACCTTAATAATTTGTATACTTATTAAGTGTGCAAATATTAAGATAATATTTCTCTACATGTGATCAATAGCCTGGGCAAACAAGCTACTTTTTCATACTATGAGTATCTCTTTTCAGGACTCTGTGCCCTTTTTCAAACTATCCCTCAAGGTAGGGCTCCTGCTGTTTTGAGTAAGTCTATGAGAGCTTGACCTCCAACTGCCAAAATGGTGTCTTCCTTCCCATTACAAACGTGTGAAGGCTGTCTTCCTCTGTGAATCCTTCTTCTGGCCCTTGGCATGCCTTATCCTTCCCTGTGCTATAGTCATTTGTATAATTTACCTTTTCATTCTATCAGCCTCATAATGGAGAAACTTTCTCATGATTTTGTATTCTCATAACACTTAATGCATTTCGTTTTGCACAGATGTTCATTTAGAGGCTGTAGAATTTAATTAAGTCCCTTCAAAAAGACTTTAAGATCTTCCAAGGAAAGTTATAATATGAGCAAGGAGACTATTCTGTCGTTTTATTAGAGAATGACTTTTACAACTAATCCCTCTTTGGAACTAATTATTGAACAAATATTGAGAAATGTTTAATTTACGTGAATATTTTCAGTGGTATTTTTTGTACCTTTTCTGTGCCCTGCCATCTCCCACTAACGATTGTCAAGCAGGTGCGTAGCACGTACAATACAAGCAGCCCACTCATTTTCTGTAAGTTGGAAAGAAGAGCACCATTCCAAAACTATGAAACTTAAAAAACTGTTTAGCAAACAAACCAGACACTTTTAAGTTAATTTAGCATTATTTTGATAATGTATCCTGGCTAGCTGCTGAACAAATGATAAAGTGAAAAAAATATCCACATACCATGCCTATGTTATAAGCACCTCAACAACTGAATCAGCTATGTTGGCGCTCGTTTGATTTACTGTTCAGCATTAAATTTTAAAAACAAAAGCTTGATTCTCCCATGTAAATAGGTTCCGCCAAATACCCAGCTGTTTTCTTTTCTGTGGTCAGGGCATAAAAACAAGCAGAATGAGTTTGTCAAGTAAAGAAGGGCACAGTGTCTTCATCTGTGAAGACATCTAACAGTAAAAAAGGAACATTTCAAATTACCAGCTAAATTTTTTTTCCACCTCTAGGGATCAAGAGGACCAGATGGTCTCTCAGGGGAACAAGGTATACAGGGTGCCAAGGTAATCACTGATTTTCTCATTTCATATGAAGTTAAATTTTATTGAGCCATATGTCCTACTGGTCTAAAAAATTATGTATTTCCTTACAAAAGTATGGTTCTAAATTTTCTTTTAGTCTAAGTATGAAATATACATAAAGTTTTTACTACATACACAGAAATGTTTTCTTTTCAATATTGCACTATATAATGTCTTATTTTTTTGTATGTGAGTATATGCTACATGTGTAAGATCATAATTCACATTCTTATTAACTCACCTGGTCTTGATAATTTGTTAGGGTGAAAAAGGAGATCAAGGAAAAAGAGGGCCTCATGGTCTTATTGTAAGTAATAAAACATTTCACGTTAAAGATGATGAACATTTTAAATTTTCTGTGTTTTTCTTGGTGTATGATTAATATTTTGGGAGAAGGTTACTTGACCCAAGCATTTTATTTCTTGTGTAGGGTAAGACTGGAAACCATGGAGAGAGAGGAGTGCAAGGAAAACCAGTAAGTAATAAAAAATAATCAGGCTATGAACGATTTTTATCTACTTTTTTTTTTTTGGTGGGGGTTGGGGGGTGTACTTAATGCTTGGGGAGGTTTTTTAACAAGTGAAAATTATGTATATTTGCAATGCATAATGTGATATTTTGACATATGTATACATTATGAAATGACTACCTTTATCTGCTTTATTCTCTATACAACTATTGTTTAGTATTCAGCATGTTAGGCTAAGAATACAAGTTCTTTTCCTCCTTTAATCATTCATCATTGTTTTGTTTGGGCAAGTTGCTTATCCATTCTGGGCTTTGTTTGTACCTTTCTGTAAACTGGTGGTGGTAATTGTTACTCTTACTTCACTCTAGTTGTGATAAATTAGTTTTTCTGTAAAACCCATTTCAAAGTAAAATGGTGTGATATATAAATATAATGGGATGTTAATAAAGCTTATGCAACAAGAAACTTCTTTAAGGCCTCTTGCCTAGTTTCTTTTTAACTCAACTTTGCTTTTTAGACCTTTGGAGTGTGGAGCTGTGTGTATCATCATGCTTCCCCATGGCACTGCTCTACGAGCTTTTAATATTTTATGATGCTGGATATTTTCCTATTGTGAAGAGTCTCAGCAGAATTAGACACTTATTTTTTTCCCTGAGAGGAAGCAAGTTCTATGGTTATCATCACTAAGGGGGAAAAATGTTAAATAAAAGAAAGATAAACACACATACATCCATACACACACACACACACACGCACACAAGATATCACATATAGATGAGGACACAAGCTTAAATGTATAGGTATTTTTAATTTCATTCAGGATCATAATTTTTAATGATGACTTTTTTATTTGTCATATACTTGTGTGTATAATATAAAGTTATAACATTAGATGATAATATAAATAGATCACAGCTGATGAGTCAGAGAAGGATAGGATCAAAATGTTTCAGCTGCTATAGTAATTGTCACTAATGTCACTGCATCTGCTTGTTCCTCTTTGAAATCTGCTGCCCCCTGCCAGTTGTTTTCCACAATAACATTATTGTTGACTGTGGTCAAGCCTAGAATATCAGAGACCTAAAAGAAAAAAAATGACTGTGTCCAGGGAAAGAACTTATGTCTGGCATTGTATTATTAATGAAAGTTTTCCCCAAAGAATATTCCTTGAGGATTAATATTCATCATCTGGGTTTCTATTATATCAGTGTAAATGGTGTTTCTATAGATTCTGACCACTTTGCTGTACTGTACACAAAGCTAATATGTTGCAATGAGTGGAGAAATTTGGAGTTCGTCAAATTCATTTCTCTCATTTTAAAAAAAAATGAGTCCTAGAGAAATAGAAATACTTACTGCTTTTTGACCTTCCTTAGAATTTTATCTTCATTTTCATCCCAGCAGGTATGCTTGGAAAAGTGTGATATTTGATGTTTGACTTCCTCAATAAAAGATACCAGAATCATTTTGTAACCTTAGCTTATGGCAAGCAAGTCTCATGGACTGCTGAGTTACCTTACCTTAGTGCATGACATGGCTTGTACATTAAATCATGAGTTTATATTAGTTGTTGAAGTTTATGCCTACATTGTCTCTGTGTCCTTGACTGAATTGAGATCTTGGAGAAGCTAAGAACGAACAACTGAAAAAAGTCAGGCAAGCCCCAAAGATTCATTTGATCCTTCAGAGTAATCTTAGTGTCTCCAGTCATTTGAGCAGTCAACAAGCAAGCAGTGCTCTATAATAGATACACTGGAGTCAAATTGACCTTTGTTCTACTGCATGATCCTAAAAAATGTATAAACTTGTTACAATTGGTTAGCTCTCTGGATCATGTTTTTCTCACTGGTAAAAGTGAAGAAACTGATAAAAATCTCTAAGACTCCCTCCATTTATGAATTGCCATCATTCTAAAGCCAGGTATTAAGTGAAAACTGGCAACACATATCATACTTTGGTAGTCCAGATAACCAGTAAAAAATATATTTTTGTCTGTCAACCAACATCATTTCCTATACAGTACTTGCTTTCCATCAACACATAGATCTGACTCAGAGAGAAAATCAGGACGAAAGGCCGTAATCCGTTTAAGGTAATAAAGCCTGGGTCATGGCTTTCTAAATCATATAAAAACTGTAACAGTTCATGTATTACTGATTTTTTATCTAGGTATTCTATCAGTTAAATGAGATAGGGTATAAAAAAATTTCTAACTATGATTTTGTATTTCTCTATTTCTTCCTTTAATTCTGAAATGTACCTTATCTGATATTAATTTGAAATCTAATTTATCTAATATTAAAAATAATTTCTCCAGCCTTCTTATGCTTGCTGTTTACGTGGTGTATCTTTTCCATTAATTTACTTTCAGCCTGTCTATGTCTTGGTGTTTAGAGTGAATGTCTTATAGTTGGATCTTGCTTTGTATTCATTCTGACAGTTTCTTCCTTTTAATTAGAGTATTTGTTCCAGTTCTATTTAATGTGATTGTTTATATGATTTGATTTAGATCTACCCTTTATGATTTATTTTACTGTATCTTTTTGTTGTTGTTCAGTGTCTTCTGTTGGCATTGAATAATTTTGAAAATTATGTTTAATCTGCTGGCTTTTTAGCTATAGTTCTTTTCATTATTATTTTAAGTAATAATAATGACCCTCTAGGTCAAGGGTCAGCAAACATTTTCTGTAAAGTGCCACAAAATAAATATTTTATGTAAACACTTAACACAAGTGTAAGAAACTTGCCAACTACATGGACCCATTTAACAATGCTCTGTCTTTATGTTATAACTGTTTTATGTATTACATCTACATATATTATAAATTGCATGTTACAAAGTTATAATTTTTGCTTTAACATAAATAAAATGTTATTTTCTTAAATATAAATGAAATATGTACTTTTAGAAATGTTTAGTGGAGAAATAGTGTTTTTCATTTACCAACCTATTTGCCATTTCTGGTGCTGTTCATTCCTTTCTGAAGATTTGTATTTCCAGATGGTGTCATTTCCCTGTAGTCTGTAAAATTCCTTTAGATTTCTTGTAGTAAAGTCCTCAAGTGCTGAATTCTCTTATTTTTGTTTATGAAATGTCTTTATTTCTCCTTTACTCTTAAAGAAGAGTTTCACTGGATGTAGGATTCTGGGCTGACATAGTGTTTTTGTTGCGTTTTCATTCAGCACTATACAGATGATTTACCATTTTCTTTTGGCCTCTAGTGTTTCTGATGAGAAGTCCACAGTTATATGTGTCATTATTCCCCTGCATATAATGTGTCATATAAGAATAGAGGTAGAATAAAGATAATATAATATAAGAATATAATATAAGAATAGAGGTAGAATAAAGAACTCTTACAACTCAAGAACAAAAAAACAACCCAATGCAAAAATGAGCAAAGGACTTGAATAGACATTTCACCACAGAAGATATACAAATGACCAATAAGCACATGAAAAGATGCTCAACATCACTAGTCATTAGGGAAGTGTAAATCAAACCATGATGAGATACTACTGCATACACTTTAGGATGCTATTGAAGCATTACTGAAGAGAAAAAACACCCAAAATATATATTAACAAGAATGTAGAAAAATTGGAACCCTTGTGCATTGCTGGTATGAATGTAAAATGGGAGGGACACTGTGGAAAACAGTTTGATGGTTCCTCAGAAAGTTAAACAGAGAACTACCGTATGATCCATCAATTCTACTTATAGGTAAATCCCCAAATAATTGAATAAAGGGACTCAGACAGATACCTGTACAACCAAATTGATAGCTGCATTATTCACAATAGCTAAAAGGTAGAAGCAACCCAAGTGTCCAGTTACAGGTAAATAAAGTGTGAGGTATACATTCATTGGGATATTATTCAGCCTTAAGAGGGAATCAGGTTTTGACACATGCTACCACAGGGATGAACCTTGAAGACATTATGTAAGTGAAATAAGCCAGTCACAAAAGAACAGATATTGTGTGCCCACTTATATGAGGTGTTTATGCTATTCAAATTCATAGAAAATAGAATGACGATTACCAGAAATAAGGGAAAAGAGCAATGGGAAATTAGTGTTTAATGGGTAGAGAGTTTCAGTTTGGGAAGATGAAAAGTTCTGGAGGTGGATGGTGGTGATGGTTGCACGACACTGTGAATGTACTTAATGCCACATAATTGGATACTTCAAAATAGTTAAAATAGTAAATTTCATGTTATATATATTTTACCACAAAAGAAAAAAATAAGAATAGAGGTAGACAAAAAATTAAGTGGAAGGATCCATAAGGAAAGCTAAGGTAAGAAAACTGACTAAAACATTTCCAAACATTGCTTTTTCTACAAGTTTTGCCTTTATTTGTCTAGGGTTTGCAGGGACCCCCTGGAAGTACAGGAGACAGGGGACTTGCAGGAGAACCAGTAAGTTTATCTTTACACTTTTCTAATGTGTTTTTCTCATAATGTACATTTACCTTTCTGTCATTGCTTCTCTGCTGTGCTGTGACTGACATGTATTAGAAAGCAGCATTTATGATACACACCACAGACTAATCATGGAGAATGAAAATTTTGCTGTAATATAGTTTTTAGTGCCTTTCTGGTTTCATATAGTCAAATATAGTACTGTTCTTCTGGAACTATTAAAACTGAGCGTATTTCTATTTTCAACAAAGAATCCTTTGTTTTATTGAATCTCAGAAATTCTCTTTCTGAACGGCTTGCTGTTCTTGTAATTATTACATTGCCACACACACACAATCACATGTATGAAGCCAATTCTGTAATAAAAGACCATATAGAAGAAGCCAATCTCTACATCTAATGGGCCAAAAGGAACAAACATGACAGAAACGCTGTTGCATCAACAATACAAAAGCTTACCTCACAATTTCATAAATATGATTCAATTATAGAGTTTCCATGGAAAACGAATTGTGAGAAGGAAAGACCTGTCACACCTACTTTCTTACAATTTGTTCTTTATTGCCATTGAAGTCATTCTTCTGATTAATGGTGTCAGATGTAATATACTGTATTGTGCTTCTTAGATTTACAATACAATACAGCCTTTCAGACCACTGGGTCGATTTTATCATCAGTTGACACAAAGGTTTATAGGTGGCTTTTGCATAATTCATTTAGATAGTAGCAAGTGGAAAATTCTAACAAAGAGCTATTCTTGCCATAGCTATTTTCTCATTTATATACTTAACCTGTAAGTTCTCTAAACAATAAGTAAGGGTTTGAAATACGTATAATTATTTTCAAATAAACAATGTTAGATTTGGCACTGATTTTATTCTAAATCTTTCTTGGTTTTCTCCCTATTTTGTGTTTTAACCTGCCATCCCATTTCTAGTATTTATTAGACCTAAAATAATACAGCTATCTTTAGCATTATTTACTAAAATATCTGGCTCACCTAAAAGATCTGTAAGCTCTTTAAAGTCAAAGATCATTTCTTTTATCTTTGCAATCTCCTTTCCTGGTATAATGTCTGGCACATTAAATCTACTCATGTGTGTTTGTTAAACTGAACGTTTGTTAAACTGAACCTTTTCTCAAAGGTCGTTTACCCCAAGGCATAGTCATTCAGCTGTTAGGTAACATTGCATGAAGTGAAATGGAATGAAAAATAATTGAGTCTTATTAAAGAAGACATTTAAGTAAAGGTAAGTGTGTCAGTAGAACTATGGCAACAGCATAGATAGTATCTTAGGATTTACATAAGAAAAGACTTGTTACTGTAGCCTTAACTGACTAATGGCTTAATTTTAATACAAATTAACATGCAGGTCACAAGGTCAGTGGGACTGGTAAATAAAATATAAATCAATTTATAATGGATATAATATGCTTTGTTTTATATATTTGAGCTGCCTGGCCTAATCATAGAAAAGAATAGAAGAAAATTGGTAAAATAAAGGGTATGGAAAATACGTTGAAACATACCTATATTATACATACACCTTATAAAAAAAAAAAAAGAGGACTGTATCCTTTCTAAGTCAGCACCTCTAAAAATTGTCTCTTTTTCCAGACAAGATTCAAAACTGTTCTGCTTGTTGTAATTCAAGCATTTGGATTTGAGTAGGTGACCATTCAGTCAGTCAGTCAACAAATATTTATTAAAATCTGCACTTGGGACATAGTGGTAAGCATGGAATTTTCAATCTGGTGATAGAAATAGACGTTAATTAAATAATCACAACATAAACAGATAATGAGAAACTGACATAAATACTATAAAGTATAGGAATTCAGTTCTAAGAACATCTATTGCAGAGAAACTGTCTTAATCCGCAGGTTAAAGAAAGCTTCCGTAAGGAGAAACATTTGAGATGTTATCTGAAGGATGATTAGTAGTTAGTTAGGCAAAGACGAGGAAAGATCCTTCCAGAGAGAAGTCATGAGCTGGGAGGAAGCACTATATATTTATTTGAAGAGCTAAAAGAAGGCCAGCATGGCTATGGCATAGAGTCAGGTGGAAAGTACAAGATGAGGACTGAAAGGGAGGCAGGTGACAAACACACACATAGTGTTATGAGTGCTATTCCCAAGGATTTGTATTTTTATCCTTAGAACAAAGGGATGTCATTGAAGGGGTGGGGCTAGTTTTATAATTAAGTTATCATTTTGTGAATATCAATCAAATCACAAAATGGAAGGAGCCAAGATTGGTTCTGTTGCAATAATCCAGATAAGAGATGGTAGAAACTTTTTAATGAGCAGAGAAAAGAAATCAGACTAAAAGCTTCGAAAGGAGATAAAATTCACAGGAAATAGAGATCCTGTATGTGCAGTATAATTTCTAAATTTCTGGCCTGTCGGATTAAAGAGATGATATCATTCACTGAAACTGGGAGAACCAATCAGTTTGAGAATGGTTGATTATAAATTCAGTTTCACTATGTTGGATTTAAGGTGGTTGAAAAATACGAAGTTGCCGTTTGGATTCAAAGAAGAAAAATGCACTGAAGTTAAAAATATCGGAGTCATTCCCTATGAAGAGCGTATAGAAGTGAGAAAAACAAGGATCTAAGGCTGAGGCTTAAAGAATTGTAAGATTAACAGAATATTGGTAGAAGAGGTTGAAACTGCAAAGGAGACTGACAGATAAGATGAAAATCAGATATAAAAATTAGGAGTTTCAGCCTTAACCATAACTTATCTTAAAAGTTTCTTGACAATATTAAATTCCTTTTGAAAACTGCCTTTAAAGCAGGGACAAGGGGAATGCTATACTCTTAAAAATCAATGCAAAACTGATATAAATTGTGTCCCTAGGTTTGTGCAGTATACAACCTGTACAACTGTACCTAGTGGCCCTCAATAAGAGGAAAATGGTGGAGTTTGTTCTTTCTTTCTGTCTTTCTTTTATACTTTTGTTCTTTCATTTCAGAAAACTTGAGTTGAAAAAATATCTCCTGACTCATATAAATACTGCTATTCCTCAGCATTGAAAACTGCCTTTAAAGGGGGTATAAGGGGAATGCTATAATCTTAAAAATTAATTCTTGCTAAGCTTGCTTTATAATATCCCTTATAATTTAAAAAGTATTATTTTCTAGCTATTCTTTCTTAGTTAAGTACTAGAAGTCACTTCCATTTACCTCAAAAGACAGTTAATAGGATTCTCAACTAAAAGTGTATGATAAAACCTCATATAGTTCCCCATTAAATTACTTATGAAGATTTACAAAATGGCAACAATCTTGGAAACAAAAGATAAAAGAAGGCCCTATATCAGCATCTCAGTAGAATTTTGACAATAACAAAGATAATAATAACAGCCACAAAAAGAGCTAAAGATGAATTTCACTTACAAATATAGTTATAAAAGTCTAAACACCAAAAAAGAAGTAAAGTTCAACTATATATATAATTATCCACTTCAGTGTAGTAAAAGGAAGAATTACAAAAAAAGGAAAATTTACTTAATATTAAGGAATTCATTAATATGACATATCGCAGATATAGTGAAAAATCCAAAAAACAAATTTTCAATAAAGCTAAAAAATCATTGCAGATTCTTTAAAAATCATAGTGTGAAAGTTTTCAGAATCAAGATGGAGTCACTAATGTTAGGAAAAAAACGCTGACAAATAGAGCTGGGGAAGCTCACGAAGAGAGGGTTCTCATGCTTATATGTATGCCTGATAAAGGCTATTACAAAAGACTGCAAAAACCACAACCTAGCACAAAGGCCATTGCAGGCTTACACAAAAAATACTTCTATAAGGACAACTACCCAGCCGCTACTTGTCCATCCTTGGACTGATGTCACTCTTGCTATTGATTTTTGTATCCAAGGATAATCATTTCAAAACAATTATTTAATCCTCCTCGTTTTTCCTTTAAAAACCTTTGCCTTCCTTTACATCCCTGAATATGAACATAGTTTACTGTGCCATGTGTATTCCCATTACAGTGCTCTATTCCCGAGTATCTTTTTCTTTTAGAGAGCCTCTTTCTATTTGTTATTTAGGTTGACAATGGTAAAGAATTTTCTGGTCTGAAATGTAAAGAGCTTGGAAGTCATCACTCTCACCCTCACAAGAAAAAAAATAAACAAATAGAAAATCAACGATTCTTCTTAGATCTATCAGAGAATTCAGGTCGTAAGACAAACTGCTATCCCCCCAAAAAGGAGAGACAGGCAGATACAGAGCCTACATCGTAACAAATTACTGGAGACCCAGTGTAGACTAGCTTGAACATAAGAAAACTCAGAGAGGGCCCAGTCTTTGGGAGGCTTTCACAGGTTCCTGAGTTTTACTTCCTCCAGGAGCCCTAACAAGATTCTTACTGTAAAGGTCAGAGAAAAATTCCCTCCTGCTTCCAGGAAAGAGAGGGGGATAGTAGCCATTTTCAAACACACTTAAAATTCTCTGATCTCCTTAAGAGCCCTCAGAGGAAACTTTTTATCAGAGCATAAACTACTGGGGTTTTTCCAAAGACTAACTGATGTGGGAGAAGGGAAATACCCACAATTTCAGCCTTCTGTTGTGGGACGAGAAATATTCAACTTTAGCCCCCTCTGCCCTTTGACATGGGAGAAGGAAAATATCCAACTTAGGCTCACTAAAAGGCCGAGACCTAATCATAGGGCTATAGAGTGCTTCCTCTACCCCAGACCTTACCATCACATCAATAGGGCTCCTGTACAATAACAGGAGATTATAGCTAAACAGAACTGCAGACTCAAACCCTATGGAAAGAGTGCTGGGAAAGCCTAAAGAAAACAGGGGAGTCCAAAACAATAACACTAGAGGAAATTTTAGACTCAAACATCACAGCTATGAGTAGTAAACACAGCCTAACTCTTAGCCAGATAATATAAAATCTCATGTTAAAGGTCTGTTTACCTCACCTCAGTTCCTTTTACATTATATAGCCATGTCTGGCTTTCAACAAGAAATTTTAAGGCAGGCTAAAAGACAAAAAATAGTCCGCAGAGACAATTACCAGAAGCAGACTCAGATATGCCAAAAATTTTAGAATTATCAAACTGAGAATTTAAAAGTGAAAGAGAAATGAAGTCTTTCTCAAACACAAATTGAAGGAATTTTTCACTAGTTGACCAACAAAAAATGTTTAAAGTTCTTCAGAGTGAAGGAAAATGATACAGGTAAGAAACTCAGATCTAGGAAAGAAGAAAGGAAGAATATTAGAAAAGAAATAAATGAAAATAAAATAAAATCATTTTTTATTCTTAATCCATCTAATAGATAATTTGTATAAAATAATAATAGCAAAAATATATTTGGTATTGTATCTTATGGATAAATGAAATGACTATAGCAATGTCATAAGGGACAGGAGGGAGGATTTTTTTCTTTCTATTTTTCTACAAATTGAAAATGTATTATCTGTTTGTCTCATTTTTATTTTTGTTTTTTCTCTTTCTACTTTTTTCCATATCCCTCTGGGAGTGCAAGAAATTGTTATAAGGTATTGGCACTACGCATGAGGTGATATAGTGTTATTTGAAAATGAACTTGAATTAATTGTAAATATATGTTATAAACTCTAGAGAAACCATTAAGGAAAGTTTTAAAAGTAGTATGCTAAAACAGAAGAATCATATAAAATGCTTAATTAAAAACAGAGAGGGGGAAAAAAGTGGAAAACCAAAAAAAACAAAAACAAAAAGCAAACAGCAATAACAAAAAAAAAACAGAAGAAGAGGAGGAGGAGACAAAGAACAAGGGCAACTAATAGAAAACTAACAAATATGGTAGATATTAACCCAACTATATCAATAATCACTTTAAATCTCAATGGTCTAAATATACCAATTAAGAGTTGGAGAATGTCAGAGTGGATAAAAAAATAAGACCCAACTGTATGTTGTCTTCAAGAATTCCACTTTAAAGACGCTGATATATTAAAAATAATAGGATGGAGAAAGGTATAACATGTTAACACTAATGAAAGGGAAGCTAGAATGGTTATATTAATTTCAGACAAAGCAAACTGTAGAGCAAGGGAAATTATCAGGGTATTACATAATGATAATGGGTCATTTTTCCAAGAAGATGTAACAATACTAAATGTGTATGCACTTAACAACAGAGCATCAAAATATATGAAGCAAAAGCTGATAGAACTCCAAGGAGAAATACATGAATCTACTATTACAGTTGGAGACATTAATACCCCTCTATTAGTGATGGAGAGATCTAGAAGACAGAAAATCAATAAAGAGAAAATTGGACAGTACTATCAGTCAACTAGATCTAATTGACATTTATAAAATACTTTATCCAACAATAGCAGAGTACACATTCTTCTCAAGCTCACATGGAATGTTCACCATGATAGACCACATTCTGGGCCATAAAACACACCCTAAAAAATTTAGACATTATAAGAATAGACATAATATGATGTCTGCTATCAGACCAAAATGGAACTAAATTAAAAGTCAATAACAGAAACATGACTGGAAAATCCCAAAACATTTAGAGACTATACAACACACTTCTAACTAACATTTTTATTAAAGAAATTGTTTCAGGAGAAATGAAAAAGTATTTTGAACTAAAATGAAAATACAGCTTATCAAAACTTGTGAGATGCAGTTCTTAGAAGGAAACTGATAGCTTTGAATGGAAAATTATTAAAGAAGAAGATCTCAAATTAATAATCTAAGCTTCCATCTTAGGAAAATAGAAAAAGAAGAGCAAATGAAATGCAAAGTAAGCAGAAGGAAAATAATAAAAGTCAGAACAGAAATCAGTGAAATTGAACACAGGAAAACAATGAGAAGATCGATGAAACCAAAACCTGGTTAAAATTGCTCAACCCATGGCAAGGTTAATGAAGGAAAAAAAAAAAGAGAAACACAGATTACTAATATCAGAAGTAAAAGAAAGGCCATCACTACTGACCCCATGGACATTAAAAAGATAATAAATTAATATTATGAACAACACTATGTCCACAAATTTGATAACTTAGATGAAATGAACCAATTCTTTGAAAGACATATTCTAACAAAACTCAAATAAAGAGAAATTGATCATCTGAATAGGCCTATATTGATTAAAGAAATAAAATCAATCATTAATAACCTTCCAAAGCAGAAAGTACTGGGCCCAGATGATCTCATTGGTGAATTCTACCAGACACTTAAGGAACAAATGATACTGTTTCTTCACAATCTGTTCCAGAAAAATAGAAACAGCAGAACACTTCCCAATTCATTTTGTGAGGCCAGAATTATTCTAATACCAAAACCAGATGAACACACTACAAGAAAAGAAAATGACAAACCAATATCATTCATAAACATAGATGTAAAAATCCCCAACAAAATATTAGCAAATTGAATCCAACAATATGTAAACAGAATTGTACATCATGACCAAGTTGAATTTATTCCAAATACGCAAGGCTGTTTGAACGTTAGACTATCCCTTAATATAATCCATCACCTCAACAGGCTAAGGAAGAAAATATGATATAAAAAGATGCAGAAAAATCATTTGACAAAATCCAACACCATTCATGATAAAAACTCTCAGCAAACTTAGAATAGAGGGAAACTTAACCAGCTTTGTGAAGAACACATATTTTTCAAAAACCTTATAGCCAACATCATACTTAATGGTAAGAAACTAAATACTTTCCCTTTAAGAACAAGGGAACAAGGAAAGGATGTTCTTCTTTTTTAAACTTGTTTGGCATTGAACTGGAGGTCCTAGCTAGTGTAATAAGATAAGAAGAGGAAATAAGTATACAGATTTGGGAGGAAGAAATAAAACTGTCTTTGTAGATGGCATAGTTATCTATGTAAAAAATCCCAACAAACTTATTTTAAAAAAACTTTTGGAACTAATAAACAATTATAACAAGTTTGCAGGATAACAGGATACAAGTTAATATGCAAAAATCAGTTACTTTCCTATATTACCAGCAATAGATAATTGGAATTTAAAATGAAAAACATAATATCATTTACATTAGCACCAAAAAAGAAATAGGTATAACCCTAACAAAATATGTACAAGATCTGTGTGAGAAAAACTATAACACTTTGGTCAAAGAAATTAAAGATCTAAATGAATGGAAAGATATTCCATGTTCATGGATAAGAAGCCTCAATATTGTTAGGATGTTCAAGTTGTTCTTCACAGCTTGATCTATGAATTCTATGCAATTATAATTAAAATCCCAGAAAGTTACTTTGTGGTTATTTACAGATTCTAATGTTCATATGGAAAGGCAAAAAGACCCAGAATAGCCAAAACAATATTGAAGAACAAATTTGTAATACTGGCACTACCTGACTTCAAGATTTATAATAAACGTATAGTAATCAAGACAATATGATACTGGCAAAAGAATAGATGAATACACTTGAACAACATGGGTTTGAACTGCAAATATCTGCTTATACATGGATTTTCTTCCACCTCTGCCACCCCTAAGACAGCAAGACCAACCCCTCCTCTCCATCCTCTTCCTCAGCCTACTCAATGTGAAGACAATGAGGATGAAGACTTTTATGATGACTCACTTCCACTTAATGAATAGTAAATATATTTTCTCTTTCTTACGATTTTCTAAATAACATTTTCTTTTCTCTAGCTTCCTTTATTGTAAGAATACAGTATCTAATACTTGTAACATATGAAATGTGTGTTAATCAACAGCTTGGGTTATCTCTAAGGCTTCTGGTCTACAGGAGGCTATCAGTAGTTAAGTTCTGGGAGAGTCAAAAATTATATGCAAATTTTCAACTGTGCAGGTGGTTGGCATCCTTAACACCCATGTTGTTCTAGGATCATTCTGAAAAAGAATGATAAGCCCAGAAATAGAAACATATATAATCTTTGTTCTATGCAATATGCATTCCATATAGACACAAATATAGTCAAGTAATCTTTGACAAAGGAACAGACAGTACAATGGATAGTCTTTTCAACAAATGATGCTGGAACAAATGGATTACCACATGCGAAAAAATGGATGTAGACAGAGATCTTTCACCTTTCACCAAAAAACCCCCCAAAACCTCAAAATAAATCACAGACCTAAATATAAAATGCAAACTATAAAACTCCTGGAATATAAACATAGGAGAAAATCTGTGAGACCTTAGGTTTGGTGATAGGTTTTTAGCTACAACACAAAAAGCACAATCCATGAAAGAAAAAATTGATAAGTTGGACTTTATTAACATTAAAAATGTCTGCCTTGCAAAAGACACTGTTCAGAGAATGAAAAGATAAGCTATAGACTCAGAGAAAATATTTGCAAAACTCGTATCTGATAAAGCACTTGTATCCAGAATATAGAAAGAATGCCCAAAAGACAATAGGCTGGGCATAGTTGCTCATGCCTATAATCCTAGCACTTTGGGAGGCTAAAAGCAGGAGGATTGCTTGATGCCAGTAGTTCAAGACCAGCCTGGGCAACACAGTGAGACTGCATCTCTACAAAAAATTTAAGAAAGTATCCAGACATGGTGGCACACACCTGTACTCCTAGCTATTCAAGAGGCTGAGATGGGAAGATCGCTTGAGCACAGGAATTGAAGAAGGTTACAGTGAGCTATGATTGGGCTACTGCACTCCAGTCTGGGCCACAGAGTGAAGAGACCTTTATCTAAAAAAAAAAAAAAGGAAAGAAGGAAGGAGAAAGAGAGAGAGAGAGGGAGGAAGGGAGAAAACAATTAGAAAACAAACTCAATTATAAATGTGGGCAAAAGATCTGAACAGACACCACACCAAAGGAGATACAGAAATGATGCAGAAGCATATGAAAATATGCTCAACATATGTCATTAGGGAATGCAAATTAAAACAATAATGACATATCATTATATGCCTGTTAGAATGGCTAAAATCCAAAACTCGGACAATACCAAATGCTGATGAGGATGTGGGTGGAGCAACAGGAACTGTCATTCATTATTGGTGGAAGGCAAAATGCTATAGCCACTTTGGAAGACAGTTTGGCAGTTTTTTGTTAATATGAAGCTAAGCATATTCTTACTATACAAACAGGTAATGAACACCCCTTGGTGTTTACCCAAATGAGTGGAAAACTTATGTCAACACAAAAACCTGCACATGAATGTTTATAACATCTTTATTCATAGTTGCCAAAAATTTGAAGCACCCAATATGTCCTCTGTGGTCAGACTGTGTCCTCCTAAAATTCATATGTTGAACTCCTAATACCCAAAGTAATGGTATTAAGAGGTAGGATCTTTGGAAGGTGATTAGGTCATTAGGACACACTTCTCACAGTTGAGATTAGTGCCTTTAAAAAAAACACCCAAGAGAGCTAGTTCTCCCCTCGTATAGCTAGCAAGTACCATCTACAAAGCAGAGAATGGGTCCTCACCAAACACCACATCAGCCAGCACCTTGATCTTGGACTTCCCAGCCTTCAGAAATATGAAAAATAAATTTTTGTAGTTTATAAGCTATCAGTTTATGGTATTTTGTTATAGCAGCCTAAACAAATTAAGAAAATGTCCTTCAGTGAGTAAATGGATAAACAAACCATGGTATGCCCATACAATGGAATATTATTTACAATAAAAATAAATGAGCTATCAAGCCACAAAAATTTATAGAGGAACCTTAAATGCATACTGAGAAAGAAGCCAGTCTAAAAAAGCCACATATTATGTGATTTCAACTGTATGACATTCTGGAAAAGGCAAAACTATAGAGATAGTAAAAATGATCATATATTTACTTCTTAAAAAAAATACTATTTTGTTTGTCATATATTTGGTAGAAATATTAAGTAGATGTGTGACTATATTATACCCATCAAATAATATAACTTGTGAAAGCAGTTAGCACAATATACGATACTTATTAGGTGTTGAATAAATGTTTGTTGAATGAATGAGTGAAGTAAGGAGTGAAAGAATAAATGGTACTCATTTCTTTCCTTTTCTTTTCAATCCAAGCAAAGCTTAATACTGTGTGTAAACAAGCACAGATGAATCAACTAACGATACAATTTTGTTTACACACAGCAGAGGAAAACATTAATAAATGTATTATATAGATGTATGTCATAGTATAAATTGCGTATCTAGGTGCAATGTTTATTGAAATAGAGTAAACTTTGACTCTCATATCTTAAATTTTATTTTTATATAGGGACCACGAGGACTGAAAGGGGATGCTGGACCTCCTGGGGAAATGGGCGTTGAGGTACTTTTTTTGTGTCTCTTTCTTACACATCAATACTTGATACCTTTTGTAAGACTGTAAGGTAAAGTTAATACATTATATATGTATTATGAAGAATAATTCTATAGTGTTTTATTTCAAATTCAGGAATTAAAGCCTAAAATTTCATTAAAAGTAGGTATAATTATTGTGTAAACCTAATTTTGTACGTACAAAGTTCTCCTCGAACAATTAGCTCATTGAAATAGCCTAGCAAAAAGTAAATAATATTTTCCCTTCATTGATTTAGAGTTGGCTTGATAGCCTTTCATTCTAAGATGTTATATATGTCCTTTATAAAAGGATATTCAAGGCTAAGTGATATAACCAGACCCCATCTATACAAAAAAGTAGAAAAAATTAGCTGGGCATGCTGGCATGTGGCTGTAGTCACAGCTTCTTAGGAGGCTGAGGCTGGAGGATCACTTGAGCCCGGGAGTTTGAGATTGTAGTGAGCTATGATGACGCCACTGTACTCTAGCCGAGGCAACAGAGCAAGACCTTGTCTCCCCTCCAAAAAAAAAAAAAAAAAAAAAAATATATATATATATATATAAATAGAGAGAGAGAGAGAGAGAGAGAGAGAGAAAGAGAAGTGACCCTGTTTAGGATATGTTTTGAAATAATAAGGCACATTTGTTATAATTTAAAAAATACAATTACTTTGTTTGTTAACTTTAGCCCTAAATAAATGAAACAAATTCTCTCTTCCCTTGGCTTCTGTGCGACTTCTCTCTCTTGATTCTCCACTTTACCTTGTCCTTAGCCTTTCTCATTCTCGACATGAACTTGCCCTTTTACTTCCTCAGCTTATTAATTATATTATCACAGTGATTTTTAGTACCAATTTTCTTCTGATAGCTCTCATCTTGATAGCTCTAATTCATGTCTCTCTCTTCAGGTTCAGTTACTGATTTCCTGTTGTCATTTTAAATATCCCACAAACATCTCAAATTCAAAATATCTAAACCAAGCCCATCACATTTCCACTTTTTTTCCTCTTTTTATTCCCATCTCAATGAAAGATAGCCCTTATACCCAACAACCCAAAACTGAGAGTCATCCTAGGCTCCTCCTCCTCCATCATCCTCTCCAATCAGCCATCTTTTCCCTTTGAGTAAGCCCCCCCGACATTCTCTCTTAAAATCTGTCCTCCCCTTTTCAACCCTGTTGCCAGTGCTCTATTCCTCCACTCTTGTGCCGTGTCTCCTTCAAGTCCTGTTATAGCATCTTCCGTTTATTCTCAGTTTGTCTTTCTTATATCATTCAGCTCCTTGAAATTTTTCAAGACCTCTCATAGCCCTTAGGATAAAATGCCAATATCTTAACATGATAAATAATGTTCTACATGATATAACTTCTGCAGACCTGTTAACCACATCCCCAGTAAAATTCTTCTCCTTTCCCACATGAAAGATTGTTGAACTATTTTGTATTCCTTGATTGTTCCATGCTTTCTTACTGTGCACCGTGTATCTCCTGGGGATTAAATGATGACTGAGATATATATATATGGTCCCTGGCTCCTTTAGGAGTTTATAATCTAATCAAGAAGATAGTCTTATAAGAGGTCGTTATATTGCAATGTGTTGAACACAATGACAGGGCAATATAGGAGCACAGCAATGGGCCCTTAGTCCCACCTAGAGAAAGGGGAAAATAAGACTTATGTGTGTGTGAAGGAAGAAGGGTTGAGGAGATGAGTTTTAAGGAAGAGCAGGTGTTAGCCTTATGAAAAGACAGAATAAGGATTAGGGAAGTGCAGAAAAATGGATACTATGAGCAATAACGTGCAAATATGAAGCAAGATTCCTTAATGCTTAAAGTTAAAGCAAGGAGTGGTACTAGACGAAGTTATAGGAAAATGATTAGATCATGAAAAGTCTTAAGTATTCTGTTCGGAAGCTTGAACTTTTATTTTACAGGCTATAGCAAATCATTGTAGAGTATAGAACAGGGTAATAATAAAGTCAAATTTGTATTTTAGGAAGATAATTCTAAAAACTGCATAAATGATGTATTTGAGGAAACAAGAATGAAGATAGTCATACCTATTAAAAAGCTGTTGCATTGAAGTAGGCAAGAAATGATGGCACCTGAACTAAAGCAGCAGGCATAGGAAGGAAAGGAAGGGATCAGTTTGAGAAATATTTGTAATGTAAATTCTGCAGAACCTGCATATTTGTGGAATTTGGAAAGGAAAGCGGAAAGAGAAGTCAAAAACTATTCCCAGAATATTAGGTGTTGCAAGATGTATAGCAATACCTTTTCCTGAGACCAGAAAAGACTGTTAGAGAGGTTAAGGTCCTATTTGCCAACCTGCCCAAGGTAAATGGCTAACAAGTATCAGAGCCTGGCTTTGATCTGACTCAAAAGTTAATGCTTATAACCTATATTACGCTGTATCCTTTGCACCTAAAGACAGCTGAGAGAAACCATACTTCATAGCTTGAAATTATTTAAGAGAGTAAGGTAAACATTCTCTTGTGGTAAGGAGTGGGGGTTGAGTAGGCAACTTGATGAAAATATGATGGTTTAGAATAGTGGTTGAGGACAAGGGAAGAGGGAAATGCCCAAAGACAAGTAAAAGAACAGATATACCTCAAAGTCAAACTGAACTAGGAGACGGTGAATTTGCAGTATACTACTAGTAATGATGATAATCATACTTAAGGATGGAGCACTTTCTGTGTGCCTAGCTTTATTTATATGCTTTACTGTATTAATGAGTTCTCACAATAACTCTATGAGATCGGTGCAGTTATTATCCCCATTTTGCAGATAAGAGAATTAAAGTGTGAAATGGTTAAGTGGCTTACTCAAGAATAATAGCTAGTAGAAACTTAGATTTAAACTTAGGCAATCTGCCTCCAGAACCCATGCTCTGAGCCACTGTGCCTCTCAACATGTAATGATGCCACTTTGAGTAAGGGTGTAATTTTTTCCAGCAACATTTATCTGGGAATAGAAATGGTAAAGGCAATTTGAAGTGCTGATCCAGGATTGACATAACAAAAAAGTGTACCACAGTGATCAGCTACTCGATTTAGCCTACGAAAGGAATAAAAGAGACCAAAAGGGACTGACAGATGGGAAGAAAATAAGGACTGCAGGAGGTCTGTAAGATTAAAATCAGGTTATTTTTTTAATTTTTACTTTTTTTTACCACACTTGATCTTAGCCAAAAGGCCAAAAAGTGATGAATTTTTGTTTTAAATTGACAGCTACATTGTACGTATTTATCGTGTCTAACATGATGTTTTGAAGTATATATACATTGTGGGATGGTTAAATCTAGCTAATTAAATGCATTATCTCACATAGATACCATTTTTGTGGTGAGAGCATTTTATGGTGAGAGCACTTAACATCCACTCTCTTTGTATTTTTCAAAAATATATCATTAATTATACTCACCTGGCTGTACAATAGATCTCTTGAATCATTCAGCCTAACTATAATCATATATCTTTTGATCATCATCTTCCTATCTCCTTTCCCCTCTAACCATCCCATCCTCTAGTAACCACCATTCTACTCTCTACCTCTATGAGATCGACTTTTTTAGATTCCATAGATGAGTGAGACCATGCCGTTGTTTTTTTTTTATGCTTAGCTTATTTCCCTTAACATAATGTCCTCTAGGTTCATTCATGTTTTCTCAAATGACAAGATTTCCTTCTTTTTTATGGGTTGAATAGTATTCTATTGTGTATATATATGACATTTTCTTTTTTCATTCATTTATTGATAAACACTTATGTTGATTCCATATCTTAGGTATTGTGAATAGTGCTAAAATAAGCATAATGGTACAGATTTCTCTGCAATATACCAATTTCATTTTCTTTGGATATCATTAAAATGTACATACTACCTAAAGTAATCTACAAGTTCAGTGTAATCCCTATTAAAATGCCAATGACATTCTTCACAGAAATGGAAAAAACAATCCTAAAAATTTGTGTAGAACTAAAAAAGACCCCAAAGAGCCAAAGCAATCCTGAGCAAAAAAACCAAAACTACCTGTATAATGCTACCTCACTTTAAAATATACTACAAAGCTATGAAACCAAAACAACATGGTACTGGCATAAAAACAGATACAAAGAACAATAGTACGGAATAGAGAGCCTAGAAACAAATTCACACATTTAAGCCAACTGATTTTTTACGAAGGTGCCAAGAACACACAATGGGGAAAAAGCAGCCTCTTTAATAAATGGTGCTGGGAAAATTTCATGTCTGCATGCGTAAGAATCAAATTAGACACATATCTCTCACCATATACAAAAATCAACTCAAAATGGATTAATGACTTAAACATAAGACCTGAAACTGTAAACATTCCAGAAGAAACACAGGGGAAGAGCTCCACAACATTGGTCTGAGCACTGATTTGGGGGATAAGACCTCAAACAGATAACAAAAATAAAAATAGACAAATGGAATGACTTTGAGCTAAAATGCTTTTGCACAGCAATGAAAACAAACAGCAGAGTAAAGAGACAATCTATGGAATAGAACAAAATATTTGCAAACTATATATCTGACTTGGTGTTAATATCCAAAATACAGAAGGAACTCAACACAATAGCAAGAAAACAAATAACCTGATTAAAAAATAGGCAAAAGAGCTGAATAGACATTTCTCAAAAGAAGACATATAAATGACCAATAGATATATGAAAAAATGCTCAACATCACTAGTCATCAAGGAAATCACAACCATGATGAGATATCACCTCACCCAAGTTAGAATGAATATTATCAAAAAGACAAAAACTAGCAAATACTGCAAGGATGGGGAGAATAGGAAACCTTTTCACACGTAAGAGGTTCCTCAACAAATTAAAAACAAAAAGCAATTTTGATATGGAAGAAGTCCTGACAAAGTTGGAATTCTCTCAAGAGCAAGTTTTAATCTTAGTGTGACATATTAAGTTCTATAATTTCTGAAGCAGAGCAGAAACCCAGGCAGTCTCACTTCAGGGCCTTTTCACTTAAGTACTGCACTATACTCCCTTTCATAACAGTGAAGAAGTTACACAGGTAACCAGTAGAAGAACTAAATAATATAGCAACTATTTAAAAATTGAGGAAATTATTAAAAGGGAAGTGGCATAAGGGAACTAAACTTTTAGCAAAGTAATACATCCAAAAGCCAAGGTATACTTATTGGGTTATAGAAGTAACCACTAGGAGAACTAAAAACAAAAAATATTCAAAAAGTATTTGCCTCTGAAGAATGGGACTGAGGCTTTTCATTATAAGCCCATCTATTCTGTTGTGCATGTGTAACTTTTATTTTGGAAAAAAACAAAGTGAATATGGATTGCAGAAGCTGAGCCAAAATGGAAAACTGATCCTTCTCCCATCTATTAATAAAATAGTATAGATGATATAAAAGAAATTTTAATCTCTAATACTTACAAGGAAGTTTGTCATCCATGGATCAGAAACATTGAGGAATCCCTGAAAGACAGAAAGCAAATGGAAAAGAGAGGGAAGGAGAAAGGAAGGGAGGGAGGGAGAGAAAAGAGGAGGGAGGGGAGAGGAGGAAGAGAAAGGAAAGAGGCGTGGGTGAGGAAAGAAGGGAAGGGGAAAGGCAGGGACACACATAGTATGTTCAAAAACAAGATAAATGTCTCTGGGAGACAAAAACAGTACATCCGTGATTGTCAGGAGCTCTAGGCCTAAAAATAGCCAGGCTGGGAAATGCAAGAAGTTGTATGTTTTCAAAGTAATAAGAACCAAAAGCTTCCCAACAAAACTGGACCACTCATGAAAGAAGGCTGGAAAAGAAGCTCCGTGTGTGTATGTGTGTGTGTGTATGTATGCACGCGTGCGCACATATGTGTCTTTTGTAATGCGAATAAATTCATCTCTTATTTGTGTGATATTTTCTATAAAACCAATAAGGAAAAATGAATTTTTTTACGGGAGTGGGTTCCAGAAAGCACAACAGAAAGGGATGGGAAAAAGTGAGGAAACACAGAGAAGAGTAAGAGTATGAGGGTGGAAAATTAGAAGAGGCAATGGGAGGTAGTTTGTTTTTTATTCTTTGACCAAGGTTTAAAGGAAGGATTAGAAGAAACAGGTCTTAAAAGTCCTGATCTCAGGTGAAGTTGTTTTGGCATTTGAACTGTTAAAGGATCCCAGAAAGTATCTGGTCTCAGGCCATGAAATATATAAAGGGGTAACAAAGACCCTCTTTTGGACACACATATCTTACCCTTGAGCTAAAAATTAGCACCGTCATCTTATGAGATGGTTATTGCCTTTATAATGTGTCAAATTATTCTCTTGTAGGGACCTCCAGGCATTGAGGGAGAATCTGGTCTGCAAGGCGAGCCAGGTCCAAAGGTAACCTTCCTAAAAAGTAGAGGAGAGTCTCTAAACTTTCACCATTGAATCTCCTACATTTGCCACATTTTGGCAAAACACCCACCGTCTTGAAAGCAGGTGAACGCCGGCAAATAAAAATGGGAAGTGTTTTGGAATTCCTATTCCTTATGATATACCCTCCGTAATTAGACACACAGTTCTAGTAGAAAAGAGTTTGATCTTTCCCTTTGTTTCTTCAGGGAGATGTTGGACCCGTAGGCAGTGTTGGAGGAACTGGGGAACCAGGGTTACGGGTAAGTGCCTACTGGAAGCCTTTTAATGTACTGACCCACTTACTTCAGAAACTCACAGCTTCTCAGCCTAAACACTTCAAAAATAGCATGACAAACCTCTCTGATACATTATAGAAAATGTTTGTCTTTATTTCATAATTTTAACAACTGCATGCCAAACCCTGCTCCATTTCTAATTTAGTAGCATTTATAGTTTTAACCTCATACATCCTTTTCTCAAAATCAGGTGTACTTTGGAGAACCCTTGCCAGAAATGTGGTGTCACTGTGATTGTCACTAGTATTAGCATTAAGAAGAATTTAAAAAACACCAGTTATCAACTCTTAGACTATTTCCTGACCTAACAAGACAGATAAAAGATTGAAATCTAATTTGTGCTTTAAAAAAATCAAACCTATAATCACGCAAAGTTGGCAAGATCTAGAACATAACTAGATAGCTTAGAAAAGTTATACTAATATAGACAGACTTTATTTTGTACTGTGGTAAGGAGTTTTTCCCTAAGATAACAGTGCCCAAGATAATTTTAAGAGACATTTGTTCACTAAAAGGCAAAGTAGGAAAATTTATTTTGCATCTGGCTTCTGTCTTTTCATTTTCCAATCTTTGGGGGAAGAAGGTGAGTGGGAGGTGAGGATAATGGAAATGTTGGTGATAAGAGGGATGTAGCAACTATGAATAAGCACTACTCTACTTTTAAATAATTTAGGTATCAAGAGAGCCAATGCTACGTTAATATCTCCATAAACTGTGGCTCTGCATTTCTGCCAGTTTCATATCTATTATAGAGGACAGCTTTTTGTACTAGGGCCTTAATCTTTGCCTCTCCTCTGTAAGGGAGAAAGTATAGAAACTCTAAAATTCTGGTAGAGTGATCATAACTCTGGTGGAGTAAACCAAGTTGTATTAACCCATGTAAATTCAGTGTCGCAAGGTACTCTTATTTTGTGAGGTGCAGGTATATACATTCCTTGAACTCAGAAACACAGGTCTAGCTGTATAAATTTCTATAGCTATCAAATGGATATATATTACGTTTAATTGTCTAAAATTTGTGAATATTCTGCGACCATCTCACATTTGAATTTACAACACTGACTAAATCATCTGCAGAGCTGTTCAAGGAAAATTAAATCGTGCTTATTACACTGTCAAATCCCCTTTAGAAATAAAATAGAAGTAGAAATAAATGAATACAAACATGCTACGGGGGCAAAAAAATAAAATAAGATAAATGATATAGCAAAAAATTTAACCTTACTGTTTCTGCTGCAAAATAGGGTGAACCAGGATCTCCTGGAGAAGATGGTCTCCAAGGAAAAGATGGATTAAAGGTAAATTATACTTTTAACAATATGTATTAGGTAGATGTTTTATGGACTCTTTAAAATATAAGACATAATTACTTTTGTGTGCCAAACAAAAACTCGCTTATTGTGTGGCATAATTATTTCACTGCATTCTTCTTTAAAAATATTTTTATTGGGTTATAGGGAACCCCAGGAGGAAGGGGACTTCTTGGAGAGGATGGAGAAAAAGGAGATACGGGCTTACCAGGAACTGTGGGCCCTGTGGGTAGAATGGGTCAAATGGGTCTTCCGGTGAGTACAACTGCGTTCATTTTCAAATTCTAAGTGAATTCAGTCCCCTTATGTGCACACACACCTGCCTATGCACATACATACTCTAACTCCTTATGTATCCAGTGAGTAATCGGAGGTGTAGAACTGTAGCTTGAAAGAGGCACAAGATCAAGGATGGATTATCAGCCCTCCTAAGATCCAAAGAGGAAAGAGACTCCTTCCATGTATCTAATGGACACTTTTTTCATAGCCATAGAACTTCTGATGTAAAGCATATATAAGAGAATGCTTTGTGTTGTCTCAAACTTAGTTTGATTGCATATTTTGGATCTTTATTCATAGAACTGACATTATTGTTGTAGAATAACATCAGCTCCAGGATGAAATAAGAAATTCTTTGCAAGCATAATATAAGCAATCAATATGTTATTCTAAATTGTCACATTACTTCAAGGGAAATTCTAAATATCATATTGAACAAATTCTCTCACCTTGAGGCAATTGGAAGATGTGAATAAATAATGAGAATAGCATCTCTTTTGTTTAAACACACTTAATTTCTGATATTTGCTATGTTCTTCCAGAGATAGCCTCTCTGGTCATTTGCTGTTTTACTTTACTGTTCTCTCTTTCTTGTCTCATACCTCGAAACATGAGTTCTCCCCAAGATTATTTTGCCTTTACTTTTCTAAATCTTCTTACCTTTTGAGATATCATCCTGTCTTGGGAGTCGTTCCTCTGGACTCCACCAGAAAATGATTTCAGTTTCCTCTGGACTCTGGCAGTCTTATTCAGCCTTTTAAGAATTGTACCTTTTAAGCATGTAGGTCTCTTCCCCCAGAGAATTCATAGCTCTTCAAAAGCAAACACTCTGTCTTTACTCCTTCCCATTAACCACAGGGCTTCCGTGTTTCAGCATTTCCACATGGGGGCTCCGGAAAGACTAAGGAACTAATCATGAGTAAACTGATCATGCAGGCAGGCTGGGAGACAAAGTTGCGATTTATAAAATTTGTCATCTTCATGCTTTTTTCCTGTACTTCTCTTCCTCTGGCTTCTAACCTCCAGATCTTTGAATATCCTATGGCCACCCCTGCCCCAGTGGGCTCAATTAGGTTTGCAGGACTAAGAGGAAAGTTTTATCTGGAAGAATACAACAAATATCATAAATGAAGCATAAACTGGCCATCTCACCATTCACATTTACCAACAATTATAATCCCTTTAGCAGCAATTAAAATAATGCTGTAACACCTCTTCCCCAAAATAATAGATATTTATACCAGCATGTTTAAAACAGACATTTGAAGAATAAAGATGAATCAGAAGTGTCACACATGTTTTGAGCACTGGCAAATTGAGTCTTTTTTCCCTTCAGTTTTACGATAATGGTAAAGTGCCCATTTCTCCTTTGGCCTGCCCTCTCCGTCGTGGGAAACTGTGCTGGGTATTCCACCACAGCAAACATAAAATGTTAGGGAATCTTCCCCAAAACAATCTTAAACATCATTGGTCCAGGCACAAAACAGTATAATTTTACTTATATACTCTCCTAGAACCCTCCCAATAACCTACAGATCTTCTTATTCCGCATTTTGCAACTGGAAAAAACTCAGACTCAGAGAAAGCTGAGAGACTTCTACAAGATAATATAGCAGAGGGCGGAGCTGATCCTAATTATTTTATTTTCTGACTTACAGGTCTCTAAGCCCCATTTATCCATGAGGTAACCAGCTTTGGCCCTTCTAGGGTTTTTAGTAGTTTTCATCTTTTTTAGAGAACTCATCCCCTCTTCGATTAGCATGGACCTACAGAGAAGCCAAGTATCAAATATCAAGAAAGTGTGATTATCTTCTTGAGAATTTTTGTCAAATTTTTATGTTTCGATATAAAAAGGCTACTAACAATTTCCATATTTTAGCATGGATTTTTTTAAATCAACTAGCCTAGTTCCCTACCAGAATCCTAAGAGTTGATGGGGAGGGAGAAAACAAGGAAGACCCAAACACACATCACAGGATAACAAGCAGGCAGTCCCAGAGAGGGATGATGGAGCATGACAGCTGGTGATGGGCAGAGCACAGATGAAAAGGGGCTCAAAACAACTCATGGAAAGATGATAAACACGGATTTCATCTGCTTCATAATTTTTCCCAGGAACAATCCTGCCTAGTACACATCTTTGGTGCCTTTTTTTAGTAACAACACATGTGTGTTTCTTTTTTATTCTCTTTGTTGTTCTCCTCGGAATTTTAAATGCCTTTCAGCTTATAAACTCAATAAAAAATACCATGGCATATTTTTTCAAAAGAATTTTATGATCCAAGGAACTATTGCTTAATCAGACAGCCTGATGCTGGATTTATTTTTGCACTTTTAAAATTCTTTCTTAGGCAATGTCACAAAGATGCTACCTTGAATTCTTACAAAATAAACAAGAAAGAGATTAGGAGAAAGAAATAACATTTTTTTTTCAAGAAAAAAGAAGCTCTTCTTACTTCCTAGAAGATTGAGGAATGAGGCCTGGATTGAAAACTAAGGCAAGGGAGGCATCAGTAACAAATTCCAAACCCAAGATATAGACTTCTTTGAACATATGAAAAAATTGTGTATTTTATGCTTGATTCTGTGCTAAAATGCTCAGTTACCTAAATGCATAAATCTCTATGAGAACAGAGTTGGGAAGCATCTGAAAAAAACATCTGCTTGACTTATGGTCTGTCATCTATTGCTAAAAAATCTACCACTGTGGTATCTAAGATCTAAACAGATGTGGAGCTATAAACTCCAAAGTTCAATGTACTGAAAAGAAATTGTCTTGTTTTATTCCTTTAGAACAAAATTCAGTTGGATTTATTGAAACTGTGCCTGATCTGTTTAAGATAGTATATTAGGTAGAAGTGAATATCTTAAGAGAAGATGAAATAAAATACCCTTCTCAAAGAAGCCTTTTAAATAAGATCCTAACAGTGAAGTCATAAAGATGAGAGGAATATCAATAGTTAGTAAAAAAAAAAAAAAAAAAAAAGACATGCACAGCCTTTGTTTCTGAGGCAATTTCCTTGGAAGCCCTGAAAAACAATTAGTCGGGAATTTGGAGTGGCATTATGGTGTTAAGGAGTAAAGGATTATCTAAATCTTTGTCATCTGAATGGTTTCTGTGACTCTGGTGTTAGGCTTGTTTGTTCTGAACTGTTTGATCATAAAGCAGTACAGAAGTAGAAAGCCCTGCGCTGACCACCGTGCACCCATTGTTCAAACTCCTGCTCTCCCATTAAAGGGCTGTACATTGTTGGACAAGTCAGTCTTTGGTTTCTCAGTTCATAATAAAGGATTTCGTATTAGTAATAAAGGGGTTGGAGATATGCAGAACCTCCCAAGACAGTTGTGTCTCAAGGAACGCTGAATTAGCACGGCTCTGTTCTTTCTATTCCTATGTCAGTCAAAAATGATCGCTTCTATATAGGTTTTCTTTGGAAAAAAAAGATTCTATGGCTTTAAAAAAAGCATTAGTGGGCAGGTGCAATGGCTTATGCCTGTAATCCTAGCACTCCGGGAGGCCAAGGCGGGAGGATTGCTTGAGCTTAGGAGTTCAAGACCAGACTGAGCATGAGCAAGACCCTATCTTTACTAAAGCTATAGACATTTTTTCTCACGCTTGTAGTCCCAGCTATGCAGGAGGCTGAGGCAGGAGGATCACTTGAGCCCAAGAGTTTGAGGTTGCAGTGAGCTATGATGATGCCACTGCACTCTAGCCCACCAACTCGTCTTGCTAGTCTAGCAAGACTCTGCCTCAAAACAAATGAAATTAATTAATTAATTAAATTACATAAATAAGCATTAGCTTAGATTTTCCAAATTTTTATTCAGACTGACAGAGGGTGATTCTATAAAATGTATGTGTCCATTCATTAACTCAACAAAGTTTTTGAGTAGCTTCTATGAGCCAAGAACTCTTTAAGCTTTGGGGATACAGTGGGGAACAAGAATAGCAAGGTTTCTGATCTCAGACTTTATAATCTAGTGGAGAAGACTGACAGATTAAAGATCACTGCAGATTGTGATAATGTGATGATGCAAATAAACAGGGTGATGAAAGAGAATAACTAAGGGGAGGAAAGCCAACTTGTTAAGAGCAAAGAACGTGTTTCAGTTGGAAAAGGCTTCTCTGATTAGGGGATGATTAAGTTGAGACCTGAAGAATAAAAAGGAACCATCATGCAAAGACGGTGGGAAGATCTTTCAAGGTAGATGGCAGCAAAGGCCAAGATGTAAAGTGAGAAAGAGCTAAGTATTTTTAGAAAGCTAAAAGGAAGCTATTGCAGCTGCAGCATAATGAATAATGGAACGTTGTTTGAGATGAACTGGAAGAAATAGGTACGAAGCAGATCATGAAGGACTTTTTAAACCATAGCAAGAAGTTTGACTTCTATTCAACGTGTGGTGAGAAGCCGGTGAAAGGTTTCAAGCCGAAGAGGAACGTAGCCTCTGATGGGAATCACTCTGTAATTCCCAACTTTGTTTAGCAATAGCTAGTGTCACTGGCTATCTCAAAGGATGAAATAGATTACAGGAAAAGAATGAAACAAATTGAATTAGAAAAGTATGTGATGTGCTAAGACAACTCAGTGAGAGAAAGAACAGTCTTTCGATAAATGGTGCTGAACAACTAGATAACCACATGCAAAAGAATAAAGTTGGACCTTTCCCTATACTACACACAAAAATTAACTCAAAATGGGTCACAGACCTAAATGTAAGTGCTAAAACTATGAAAGTCTTAGAAGAAAACATAGGAGTAAATCTTCAAGCCCTCAGGGTAGGCAAAAACTTCTTAGATAACACCAAAAGCTCAAGTGACAAAAAAAAAACAAAATATGAATTAGACTTCATTAAAATTAAAAGTTTTTTGCTTCAAAGGACACCATCAGGAAAGTGGAAAGACAACATACAGAATGGGTGAAAAGATTTTTAAATCATATTAGGGACTTGTATAATAAGAGACTTATATCTAGAATATATTAGCAATTTAATAATAAAAAGACAAATAACTTAATTGAAAAATGGGCAAAAGACTTGAATTTCTCCAGAGAAAATACACAGACGGCCAGTAAGCACATAAAAAGATGCTCTACGTCATTAGCCATCAGGAAAATGCAAATCAAAACCGTGAGTTTCTTCACACCCACTAGGACGGTTATAACCAAAAAGATGGAAAATAACGAGTGCTAATGAGGATTTAAAGAAATTGAAACCCTTATACATTGCTGATGAGACATAAAATGATGCCTCTTTGTAAACCAGTTTGGCAGTTCCTCAAAATGTGAAACATGGGCTTACCATATGACCCACAATTCCATTCCAGTGTATATACTCAAAAGAATTAAAAACAGGTATTCAAACAAAAACACATGACTGTTCACAGGATGTTACTCATAATAGCCAAAAAGTAGAAGCAACACAAATCATCATCACTTGATGGATTAAATAAAATGTGGACCTTAGATTGGAATGGTCACAGAAGTACCACCTGAGTTTACATTTATACAGACACCTAAGCACAGGAGGAAGCCAGCCACGTGAATAGCTGAGAAAAAGAGCTTTTTAGGAAGAAGGAAATATGTAATGCAAAGGCTCTAGGACATAAAGGGTCCTGGCCTATTTTTAAAAAACAAACCAAAACAAAACAGGAAAAAGGCCCATGTAGCTAGAGTGTAGTATTAATAAATAACTGGAAAACATAATATCAGAGAAATGGTAGCCGGATCAAGCAGGGTATTACAGACATGCTAATAGGTTTGGAGATTCTTCTTATTGCAATGGACAGCCATTTGGAAGTTTTAAACAGGGAGACGTGTATGCTTAACATTGATAGCAATCGTTTGGGCTGTTGTGAAAAAAACGGACTATGGGCATAAAACCACTTAGAAGGCCGTGGCAGCAGTCTAGATGAAAAATGATGGTGGGTTGGAATGCAAGAGAGCAATAGAGATGGTGAGTAGTGGTCAGAGTGAAGACTTTGGAGGTGGAGCTGATTGGATTGGCTGCTGGTTTAGATGTTGAGAAAGTGGGAAAAGAGAAAAAAATTCTAGGTTTTTAGCCTTAGCAACTGAGAGGATGGTCATGCCGTTAAACATGTAACAGGGCTACAAATTTGTATTTAAAGATGTACAAATGTGTAGTTTCTTTATTTCTGGCTCATCTGGTTTTCCTCACAAGCTCCTACGTACTGATCAGTGAGATGTATTGGGGAATGCAGGAGGCAAGGAGAAAATTTAAAATCCAATTCAGCTGAATGCTTAATCTAATCTTATAATTTAGCAGTCTCTTCAGGTAATGCTCAGACGATCAAGATGCTTAGTCTCTTAAATTTATCAGCCATTGACCTCCCTCTTTTACTCCTTTCCAGTATTAAGTCTGTGTGTCTTGTGATGGCAACGGTGACGATGCCTTGGGTTTGGATGCAGGTGTTGTTCATACTGATTGGAACATGGTAATGTCCCTGTAAATTTGCTCACTGCCTATCCTACTGACCTCTCACGGTGATATCTGCAGCTGGTAATTTTGAGTTTTTTTCTTTTTGCGGAGAGTGAGTAGGTCCCTTACAGAACTGGCCTCATGTCAGTTAGCACTAATTTCTACAGATCAGATCCCTCTGAGGTCGTCTGTGATTTTTCACTCAGTCCCAGCCCTGGCACTCTGCTCTTTAGCCTTTATTACTGAGCTACATCTTCCTGCGGTAGTGACTACCCCCAGCCTCTCACAAACTCCCCAGCTGTTCCTGAGTCCCCATCAACGTAACATAGAAATCGGAGAGTAGCTCAGGAAAACTTAACCATATGGTCTTCTTCATTTTGCTGAGCAACCATATTGATATGGCTACAAACTAAGTGATAGCTGGAGAAGATACCTTTTCAAATTCTGAACGACTAGTAGGGAACAAGGGTCTCTGACGAAACTCAGAAAGAGGAAAGTCTGAACACCTATGTCTCTCTCTCCCTCTTTGCCTTCCCACATTCACTTAGAGCCAAAAAAAAAAAAAAAAAAGTCTAGGCTTCTCTTTACTTCCCCTATGCCATATCCTCATCCTTCTGCCATCAAGTAAAATCCTTCCCATGATAGATGTCTTCTCTAAGATATAGGACAGGCTCATGTGCTGGGCACTCCAGGCTCAACTTATAAAATGCTAAAAGTTGGAAACATAGAAAATAGAAAAATATTCTCTTAAGACATTCAGCCATTGGACACACAGACCCCTCAGTTTGAATAAGGCAAAGTCCTTATATTCAAAAAGGCATAAAAGAAAAGCATTTTAATAATTTTTAAAATGTTGCCCCATTACAATGGAGAGGGGGAAGACCAGGTGGGAAGAAGTTTAGGGGTGGGAGGAGGGAATGCAAGAATAATGTAAGTTTAAGATGCCTATTAAAAAAATCAAAAAGAGGTGGGTGCTCAAAGGGTGGGAGTGAACACTGGGGAAGTGGGGGGTGGGGGGTAGACCCAAGGCTGAGCGACGTGGGGGGTCACTGTGGAGGGGTGGGATATGCTTGAAAAGTAGTGGGGGAGCGGAATTAGGGGTCTCAATA
>CAUYRT010062294.1:0-91445 GCA_963574885.1 Lepilemur ruficaudatus | reverse complement strand
ACAGGCCTTTTTTTGCCAGCATGACAAGAGAGTCCCCTCTTCTTTAACCTTTACAAGGAAAGTAACTTTGAAACCACCAATCTGCTTTTTGTTCCCTGTTTCTACTTTCTCCAGCCCTTTTCTGTCTATAAAGCCAACCTCCTCTGCTCAGCTCATCAGAGCATTCACTCTATTCTACAGAATGAGGTGTTGCCCGATTCTAGAATCACAAATAAAAGCCAATTAAGACCTTTCAATTTGCTATAATTTTGTCTTTTGACAAGTTTATACATATTATGCATGCATATACTTTAAAATACTTAGATATATTATATCACATATCCGATATATATTTAAACGTATACTTTAATGTACTTTTTAAATTGAGGATTTTTAAGTGAATCACCCAGCTAATCAAGTGGCAAAGTTGGAATGCGGAGCACAGAATAGGAGTCTTTTCATTACATGAGGTCTGCTGCTGATCTATCCACGTGTGTCCATTATCATGAAAAAGAAGGCAATTCCAAGCTCTCCAGCTCCTCACAGTGGGTTAGTATCACTTCTTTGGTAATAGGAAATTCAATGGGTTTATTACTTTCCTCAATTTCTAAAAGTTGCTGCAATGTATTATTCTGAATCCATTTTCTATATCAGAAGATTCTCAGATGTTGGACTGGTTTGAGACCAGGTGAATTGGAGGACCGACTCTTCCTTTAATACCCATCTTTCCTTTGCATTTATGCACATCTGCTCAGGCTGCTCCTTTAGTCCCTGTCCCCCGAAATTGCCTCTTCTGCTCCTCAAATCTCAAGGAGGATTCAAAGGGCACTGTCACCCAGCCAGCAGGGGCTGAGGGCTTATGCCTTCCACCTTTCATCTTAGCACTTTATTTTTATTCCTCCATCATCCCACGGTGAGCTCGCTGCTGGTAGGGAACATTCTGTCTTGCTTTTCTCTATCCTAAGATGGTGGCTGGGAATTTGGAACACCATAAATGTTGAATAAGTAAACAAAGGATAACATCACAACAACTGGTAAATTCAGTCAAGTTAGGAGATCTGGCTCTTTAAAGACAAGCACCCCTGATGAATAACTGCATTTGGAAAAGAAACAAAACTTGAGTCAACTAGATAGTTTCCTATCCTGTTATCACTAGGCAAAATAAAATGGGGATAGACTGAACTGGTAATGAATTTTATACTCCTCTGATGTATGTGAAGAATTGGTAGTTAATAGGCTCTAAAATTCAACTCTCCATTTGTGGATTACCCTATTTAATATGACGGTCTTCTTAAAATCGTGTCCAGTTTTGGACTGTTCCTTTGCTTACCTAGAATGCAGAAAGAGTTATGGTAATATCCTCAAATCTTGAAGCAAAGACACAGTTTGATGAAGACATCTTCTGATATTATCATGCACTTAAATGCTGCCTTGCCCACAGGTTCACACTGTAGGCCGTCAGAATCAAGGCCCTGAGGCGCCAGATAAAGCACCAGCAAGGCATTCTCACTCTTGGTGGGCTCTCATCCACAGATTTGCATCCACCCTGGACACTTTTGTTCTACTCTGTTCCCTCCTCCTCATACTGACCCCCATTGACTATGCATCTTTCATCTTTGCAAAGGGAGAAGAAAAACCCACAACACAGTAGTTGGGAATAATTGTGTACTGAAACATAAGCCGCCTTCATTCCCTGTAACTTCCCAAGGCTGGAAGCTGGAGAGCTGCACGTAAGATTAAGGTAAAGAGCTGCAGGCTGAATTCAAGCTTTTATTTGGAGTTAATGAAAATGGACAGCTCTCCTTGTCTGTTTGGGACCTCGGAATTCTAAAACTTGACTGTCTGCTCAAAAGCCTCCTTGGCAATGAAGTTCCCATAAGCTCAGAAAACACATACTTGCTGCTTGATTTTTTTTCTTTTCTTTTTTTTTTTTAATAAAAAGACAAACTTTTCAGGACCAGTTTTTAGAGGATTGAAAACACACACCTGTTCTTTCTGCAGTAACTCTAGTCCCTGTAGCTCATACCAGGCACCAACAAACAGCCTGAAAACAGGAAGCAGAGGACCAGGCTGGGGGCAGGGGCACATGCAGCTTGCATTCCGTTTTTTTTTTTTCTTTCCTATAACCCAGATTATTCCAAGCCTCAAATCCTTTCTGTGGTCTGTGTAATTTGCATGCCCACCATGCACAGCACAATGACATGGATCCATAACAACCAGATAAAAGGGAAGGTTGAAACCTAGAGTGATGGAAAAAATACTCTCAGATGATATATGAAACAAAGTCAAGAAGTGGCCCGTGTTAATTCTGAAAATCTGGAGACTGTAGCACGAAGGGTTGAGACTGCATTCTATTTCTGCAGAGGAAAAAATGAACATATTTTTCTTCAGCACACTATATTCTGAGAGGAATGGTTGATAAACAAAGAAACAGCTATCTGAAGGCAATTGAACTTCTATTCTATTCCTGTTTCAGAGATAGGTAGGTAGACAGACTGATAGATGACAGATCAATCTTTGCATAGCAGGAACTTTTGGAGCATTCAAACTGGTTAGTAGGTAACTATTTGTGTTTTAAAAAATTTAATACTTCATTGCAGAAGAAAACATGAAATACAAATAAGTTTTTCAAAAAAGCACTCATTATCTCATGGTCCAGAGACAATAATTTTAATATCCTGGTGTATCACCTTTGTTCTAACATCATTTTCACCCTGAAGCAGTATATTTCTCTGTAATTGTATACCCTTATCCTTGCATACTAAACATCTTTCCACATCAATGACTGCAGTTCTATATAATTCACCTTTAATGACTGTGTAGTGATGGCCACTTGCCCACTAGTCCAATAACACATTAAAATGCAAATTCCCTATATGCAAGAATATTCTCTGTTCCATCACTGTTGCATACCCTAGAACAGTGGCTAGCACAGACTAGATGTTCAATAAATATTAGTTGAAATACTCATAGGATGTTTATCATTTAAGGAAGCCCCTCTTCTAAGTCATTTGTCAGTTTTTTATTTTTCACTATTACAACTTATGCTTAGATGAATAACCTTGCATCTGTATCTTTTTTTCAATTATTCTTTAGGATAAATTTCTAGAAGTACATTTTTAAGTGCATTTGACTAAACTGCCTTCCAAAAAGGTTGCACCAATTATAGTGCAACCAGCAATTGCAGATCACATTTTGACTAAATCTTGGTAAGATTTAGTATTTGTTATAATACTAAAGATATGGTATTTGTTTAAAAAATACTATAATTTACTGCTGAGAGAGATAACAGCTAACTTCAAAAATTAACATCCATAAACCATTCTTTTTTGTATTTTAATCATTTGACTCAATGACAAAATGCCATGATTTGTGGTGAGACAAAAACATGGTTGAAAGAGAGATGGTGATGAAAATTCTGCTGGGAAAAAAAAAAAAAAAAGATTTTACATGAGACATCATTTTAATTAAATTAAAATTTGCCCACAAAACCAAATTCTTTAGCCTTGAAAAGTGTTGTGGGATTTTTAAATGAAATGTCAGAACATAACCACTGGCTCTTCAAGCAAGAACATTTTAAGGTGGATGTGCCCTCAGATATTAGCCATACTTTAATCCAATTTTTAGACTTATTTACTACCAACTCTGGAACTCTCTAACTCAGCACAAGGAGTGTCTGGGGTCTCTGAGCACTTGAACTGAGAATTTGAGTTTTGCTTAGAAAAGACTTTTCTCTTTTAAGAAGTTACACTTGAAAAAAGATTCCCTAAAGTGAAATAACTCAGGCAAATGCTTTGGAGTATGTACTCACCCATGTATGCCCAAAAGCACACACATTCACTCTGTGAGCAGTGCAGGATAGTACAGAATCCACTCTTAAAAATGGGACCTATTGACTTGAACTTCCTTCCTTTCATTGTGGAATTTTTCCTTTTTGGAGAACTTTTTCTCCAAGGCAAAGGGAACAACTTTTTCATTTTTTCAATTCTCCCATATCAAACCATAGGGAAAGCCACATCCACTCAGATACAAATCTTATACTTGCTACCCCATATAGAGTAACACCCTTCAGTAACTTCTCAATAAAATAATGAAAACATACAGCTCACTTATTCTTTTCTCAAGTGAATGCACTCTGACTTTCACAGGTGATTTGATGTTTACCAAGAAAATATTTTTACTGGGTTGCACAGATAACTGCACATATGATACCAAAATAGCAAAATGTATTCCCTTGGCAAAACACATTCCAGGTAATGGAATTGAAACAGAACAAACAAAGGAAGATGGATTGGGGTCTAAGTTTAGTATTGTTGGGTTTTTCCTTCAAATATATATGTGTGTGACCTAAAAACTCATAACTACATTTATTACGACAAGATTATAAAAGCTTACCATGGGAAAAGTACCCTATAGAACTGCTATTTCCTTTCATCCTTTCAGGTTAAATCTCACCAAACTAATTTTTCCTTTGGCTAGTATTGTTAAAATCACATAGACGATGTCATATGTAGGTACAATAATTAGGTTTGGTTCATTCGGTTACAGGGAGTATATATATGCATTAGAGCACATGAATGAAATCCTCAAAACCACTTTACCTTTCTTTACAACAGAAAACAATAAGCTCTTTGCTTTCCTACTTATAACCAAATAAGCAACTACAATAGCACAAAGGAACCAGGGCCCAGAAGGAGGGAAGTGTATGGTTTTCTCTAATTGAGTTTCTCCAGTTCTCATCTTCTATAGATTTCTTGGATTGTTTTCCAATTCTCATTCGCATTTCATCCCATTAAATGGCTCTAACCTCTGACACACACACCCTGCCTTGTATTCATCTTCTATTGGTAATTGAGATGAAATGTGCTCACTTGCTCGTCAACAGCACCAGAGGCACTGACAAGACACAGACAAATACTAACTCAGTTAGACCAGGCTTTGACAAGAAAACAAAAGAATCCTCATCCAGCTATCGTCCTTGCCACAGAATTCGGTGTGCATATGCACACGGCTTGCATATTTGGTAAATGCACAGATGTTGATTTATAGTGAGAAGGGAAAAGAAGAGGAAGAAAAGAGAAAGCTGCTTTTATGCAGCAGATAGGACAGCTCTTTAAAAATCTCTATATTTTAAACGTGCTTAGTGATCATAAGCTGTGTAAAGAGCAACGCAGGTCAATGTTAGTTTTAGAGCAAATTATTGAGATTTGTGAACAAATTGCTATGCAGTTTCCTCAAGACAGAGAAGGAAAATCATGTGGATATTTTTCCCGTTGTAAGAACATTTATTTAGGAACTGCCCATAATATGAAGCAAGTAATATGCATATAATCAGAAACAACTATTTTAGGAACTTGCAAAAAAGCAGTAATAGTGTGATATTTGGACTACTGTGAAAATTCAAGATGATATGAAAAAACGTTCTGACCTTATATCAGCATACTGTTTAAGAAACTATGCGTGAACGGCTCAAGTGAAGGATTCCGATGCTAGGTAGAGACAGTGTATGCACATTACTGATAAAACATCTGCTATTCAAAGGACCGTTGGCTCACTGATGTGAAAATGTATGAGTTGTATTGGGGAGCTATTCAACATTTGCGGCTTTCAGACCACAGTAAGGACAAGCTAGGATCAGAGAGCAAAGAGGGAAAGTGTCCAGAAAGGAGGTTCGTGGGGCAATTCTACATCGCACTTCTTCCTTTCATGCATCTACACTTAGAATTCAGCAGAGGTGAAATTCCAGGTACTTATGTAAGGCTGCAACAGAAAGGAAAAAACAAAAATGGAAAATGTGTTGTTTTCAGGAGTAGGCCTGGAGAATTCAGGAGATCATTTTGGACTATACTTTGCATGGGAATTTTTGGTTTGGGGGCCAGGTGTTTTTTTGTTTTTTGTGTTTTTGAGACAGAGTCTTGCTCTGTTGTTCCAGCTAGAGTGCAATGGCATCATCATAGCTCACTGCAACCTCAAACTCCTAGGGCTTAAGTGATCCTCCTGCCTCAGCCTCCCAAGTAGCTGAGACTATAGGCAGGCACCACCAAGCCCAGCTAATTTTTTCTATTTTTTTTGGTAAAGACAGAGTCTTGCTTTTTGCTCAGGCTGGTCTCAAACTACTGAGCTCAAGCGATCCTCGCCTTGGCCTCCCAGAGTGCTAGGACTATAGGCATGAGACAAGGCGCATGGCTTTTGGATCAGTTTTGACCAGCTACATGCTCAAAATCTTAGGCATACTCTGTAGCCACAGAAGTATTGCCCTGCCTTTCTAAGGAGTGTGTTTCATCATATGTGACCTTAATTATGGGGTTTATGGCTGTTTTCCCCACTATACTGACTATGATATCCCCCAAGGCAGAAAGGAGCCTACCTGTCTTACTCAACATGGACCTCAACACCTAAATAGCACCTGAGAGCTACTGAACATAGTAAGTGAACAATAAATATTTGCTGAATCAGTGAATAATGTTTCTACTTCCAGTGGAGCTCAAATATTTGTTGAATGAGTGAATAATGCTTCTACTTCCAATGGAACTTTGACTCTCAACTGTGCAGTAAGAGCCCAACAGAGAATTATTATCATTTGTCACATCCATTAACAGTGTCCAACATGTGGTGATGAGTTGTACGATAAAAAAAAAAAATACACCTGGTTAGCAGAAGAGTAGAAACAGGCAGAGCTGCTAAAAGGAAAGCTGAATTAAGACAAAAGGAGGCCCAGCTAAGAAAATGTAAGCTCCCCACTGGTTGGTACAGTCTTCACATAACCTGTGTAAAGCTGCATCAGATGTAGACCTGTAACCTTGCTCTGCTGCAGAGATACCCCAGTGAGGGCAGCGACACACACCAGCAGCACACAGGCACTTTCTGCTTCAGCTTCTCCAAAATGCATCTGCTGCACAGCCAGAAGCTGAGACCAGGGAGGTAAATAGGCATCCACAAATGTAATGTAATGTCTACTCAGTCTCCATCAGAAAGTCCCAGGAAGTCTGAGAATAACTGCAGAAAGAACACCAGTTGGAGCCTCTCCCCCTAGCAGAGGCCCAATAGCCAATAGTCAGAGAAATCTGGCCTGTGTATAATCCGATGGATGTGCCACCATCTAGAGTTGGTTCAAAGAAGGTAGCAAGCAGGCCTGGACAATGTCCAGTAGGCACCCACTGCCATCTCCAGGATCTTCCCACTCCTCTCTCAGCTTCATGTCCCTTCACCCTCTGCTACATTCACCTGTGTACTCCAGACACCCCAGAACTGTCTGAATTTGCTTCCCAATAGCTCCATGTTGTTCTGTCTGGGATCACCACTGCCCCTGCCATGACCCACACACACATTTTAAGACACAAACACCTTCTGCCTTGTGAAGTCATTACCCCCAAACAAACCTGGTCAATTATTTCACTACTATATTTATTGCTACCATTATTATGGCATTTAACAAATGATTGTGCAGTTTGCTTTACACATCTGACTACTCAATGACCATCTTCAAGGGGAGTAATGTCTGATTCATCTTCTGCTCTCCTAGTACCTAATATACAAAATCACTCGACACACATGTATTAAATGAAAGGGAAACAATCCTGAACTATAGCCATTCACAAAAACGTCCTTCCAGGGAACACGCCAACCAGTAAATCTTGTTGAGAAGATCATAAAATCCACCAAGATAACTGTTCTTAGAGAAATTATAGCAAGGAAGGGAAGGCCGAAATGTAATATTTTCATTCATCATCAATTGAAGAGTACTTCAAAAACATGGCTGACATAGGATTTTAAAATCAGCTATAAAAAAACTTTATTTTTTAGTAAGCAGAGTTAATCAGCCATTTGTATGTTTTCCTGCAGAGAACCAATATTAAACTCCTAAGTAACAGTCGTTCACAACCAACAGACCTTTGGAAAATCTTACTTCTGTTTCTGCTATCAAATCTGAGCCCTGAGCAGGGACCAGAGGGGTTTCAAGTGCTACTTAAACAAATAGGCATAGTATTAATAGTAGCTGGGAACCATCCAAAAAAGATAGGTGGAAAAATTCACTAAAACAAGTTAGACCTGCTCCCTTAATGCCCATGCCTGAGCACTGACCTCCCAAGAAGTCTGGCTCACTCACGAACTCTGTGTGGTCTTCTGGCTCTCACACTGTATTTTCCATGGCACAACTTTGTCTTCGGTGTGTGATGTGAACCTGACAGTTACGGAGGCTCTAAAATGAAAAACTACAACTATTTAGCTTCCATTACATAATAATTCACAATCTCCGATGGAAATGTTCAAGTCACTTAGGACTCTGATTTGGAACACTGTGTCTCTTTGAATTCAGATGACAGCAGTAATTCATTTGGACAATGCGATTGACATAATGTGCACGTTCTTCACCATAACCTCCGCCACTGTGAAACGACACCGCGTCATGGGTTCACGGGACCAACTCAAATGAATGAGAAGCAAATCCTTTCACATATATGAAAACTATAATCCATCCAAGGTATAGAGAATTTTCTATTCCTACAGGGGAAAACATACAAGTGGGCACTATTTTTTAGATTGTAATTAGTAATGATTACTTAATAAGATGTGAAATCAATGTAATAGATCTGACCTGTGTAGTTTTTAAATGAAAAATGGAAATATCAGAATGTATTATATTTAATAAAGATAAATAAACCTGTGGAAAACTTGTATGTGTGTGAAAATGAGAGAAAAAGAGATTGAGAGATTGATTCTGGAGTCAGGCAACACAATGAAAATTCAGCTGAAGGATCCTAATTTTATCTCCATCATTTATTAGTGATGTGCCCTTGTGGAAGTAACAACTTCTAAGTACCTGTTTTCCTAACTATGAAATAGAAATAACACCTCACAAAGCTGCTTGAAGTTTAAAGAATACATTTAATCCACCTATTACAATAAGAGTGGTAGCAAATACTAATCATTTACAATGTACAATGCTGATGTCTGGCACATCATAAGCACTCTTTAAATATTAGCAATTACTGCTGCTAATATTATTCTAAAATTATTAGTATTGTTCTGTAAGGCAAAAGGCATTTTATAAGTAAGTATTTTCCTAATTCGCAAGAATAGAGCAGTGCTTTTCAAATTCTGTTGACACAACTACGCAAGGTAGATGGGAACTTTCTCGTTGCCACCGTCTGACTGAAACTGCTAGCTACCTCTTGATGCTCAGCTGAAAAGTGGAACCCTGGCTAACAATATCAAGGGACTGTGAACCGAGCATGGCATCGGGATTTCACCAGCTGGTCCTAATTAAGCTCACTTCTCAGACTAAAGCCGAGAAGGAAGAGCAGGTGTCTAAGATTAGAGCAATCAACTACCTTTTCTTGAGTGGTTACTGCACTGTACTTACAGGTACTGCATTAAATCCATTTGAGAGATGAGGAAACAGGTTTGGAAGTTTAAGTAATCTTTTCAAGGTCACATTATTAGTAAGTGATAGAATCAGAATTTGCATATGTATCCATTTGGCACGTCTTGAGATCCTCAGCACAGTAAGTACATAATATTCCAAAATCCAAATGTCCATCTATGGAAGGCCTCAGAGTTTGGCATCTTCTTGGTCTGGGTGTGAAAGCCCAAGATACATGAGCTTACTACTTCCCAAGATTTCCATTCCACAAACAGTTATGATTGCTAGGAAGTTCTTTCTCATATCCTATCCATATATTTTCCTGCCTACACTTTCCACCCATTGAAACAGCACAGAGTATGTATTCAGCCTCTTCTACTTCACATATCTTCTCTGTCTTTCCTTCTCTGGATTCAACATTTCGAGTTATTTTTGGATGTTACTCTTAGGAGATGCCTGTTACCCATCCCCTCCCCAGGCCATTCATCTTCTCCTAGATGATATTCAGCCTGAAAATACCCTTTAATGCAACATTCCTAATGGATTAGCCTTCCTCGAACAGAGAACCAGACCCTGAGAACAGTTCATCTAAAACCCCCACTTGACCATCACTGTCCTCAGAGGCTGCATCAGGTGTTTTAGGAACAAACTACCTCATGCTGTGCTTCAACTCTAGGTTATGGTCATCTAAAACACCATGGTATTTTTCAAACGAACTACTAGGCCACCTCTCTACCATGAAATATTTGTTTTTATCTCTGTAATATTTTCTTGCCTTGCTTTTTGCTCTGCTTTCTAGACTACAGAAGTCACTTCAATTCTTAATTCTGTCTTTCACAAAATTAACTATTATTCTCAGGATGCTATCCCATACTAATGTAAAAAGCATGTGGTTACATTAAACTATTATAAGTTGACAGCCTATTAAAGACAGGTAGAAATCTATACACACACACACACAAAAGCATGCATTTTTGCTTCTCTCATTAAATTGTGAACTCCTCGAGTTCACGAGCACTGCATCCTTCTCCTTTTAGCACATCACATGGGCACAGAGGTCACCATATTCATTTGGACTCAATGATTATTAATTTGCACATGTCAAAATTCACTGCTAGAATTGATGATAAGCCAAGAGGCAGGAGAGGAAATAAAAAGCCACACATCTGAAGCACAGGTTCAAAGGCAATGACTGGCACATGTTGCTTCCCTGAACCCATCCATCACAGAGTTGACAGAAAATGGAAATTCATATTAGAAAAGAGCCCAAGAAAAAGACAAAGAACAGAGAAAAACAGGAGGGAAACACACATGCACATGTGCACACACACACACACATACACCCCGTGCACACACAAATGACTGTTGAAATTCCTTAAAGTAGTCACTGGAAAGCTTTCACACATGAATACTGTCATTTAATGGCATTAGGCCGCTGACTCTGTATTACTATTAATAGACAGCCTATTAGGGCTTTGCTATTTACAGGCTTCCACAAGGCAACATGATTTCCCAGTAGTATATTAGCATTAATTGGTAAAAGGCACTCTAGGAATACCAGTCTAAGACAATAGCTCAGCCACAATTAAAACAGAATTGCATTTGCTGACCTAGACCACAAAGCAAAGTGTGCCTGGGAAATTCTTTGCAATATTTTACAACCTGAACTAATTAAAGATCACATTCCCCATACAGCCAGAAAGCAAACATGAGAAATACCCCCAGCTGAAGACTTTCTAGTTTGATGGTTACTATAATGAGTTCAGTCCCAAAGGTACTAGACAATAGAAAGCAGCTTCTATCTGAAGGTTGTGGAATGAAACTCTGACTTCCCTTAATTTTGGCGCAATTCCTTCTTGCGCACTCAGTCTCATCCAAAGCCATCGTCCAATTTTTCTGCAATGAACACAGGGAATGTAGGGGGAAAAAATTGATCTCATTGTAACCTGCTAAATTTCTTTAACAGATTTAATGTTGAAAAAGATTTAAAATAGCATATCATGATTGCCAGGCTGCAGGCTGGATGAATTTCACTTATTAACTTAGGAGAGTCTTCCCTCATCTAAAGCAGGCAGTAGACTAAAAATGTTTTTACTATGTGATTAAAGTATCTTTACACAGGCAGCCCTAGGCACCTCAAGTTATTGCTCTATCGCCCGGAGGTAAATTAAGGTGATACTTTTCCTTTTCCCCGTCTCTAATAGGATTATACATTCTGCTGCTGGCAAAACCGATTACACTATTACCTATTGCAAAAGCCTCATTCCTGAATGCTGATGTGTGTTCTGTTGCATCTGGCTTGAAAAAATTACCTCTTACTACTTTGTTCTGCTAAGGGGGAAACTTTCAGGAAGGATGTTTTCAGGGGGAGAGAGAGAGAGATACATAAAGGAAAAATGCACATTAGGCACTGGATGCAAGTTAACAGATGCCACTATTTGGAAACATTTCATCTTATTTTTCCTCCATCAAATTTCTTTCACAATCGGCCTTATCAGGTCGGCCAGCATTTTAGAGCATCAATGCTGTCCTGATAAATACAGGTATTTTAAATCTCCACCTCAAAGCCATTCCTAGAAGGAAAAAAAATACCTTATGGATTATCTATGACTTTATCTGATATAAAAATTAAATTAAATTATATAACTTAATCTGAAGTAAGGCTGTATGGTTCAATACAAATCTTTGAGAAGTCATCCTTAAAGGAAAAAATAAATATGTGATATGTGTGATGAGTCTTAGCATTTTAATGTCAATGAGCCTAGCCTTTTTAAATCCAGTCAACAAATATTTATTGAGCATCTACCACATGGCAGTTATTTGCTCAGTCTGTGGATACAGTGGGGAATGCAAAAGCCCAAGGAGGCTTAAAAGCATTTTGAATTTTAAAACATTATTCACCCTTATCATTACTAGCATATTGCTTAGACTTCAGTACAGGCCAATCTAAACATTAGATATTTCTACACCTATCAGACCCCCGACATTCATAAAAGGAACGGATGCCCTACGTTAATACTCCAAGTCTCAGATGCTGTTATAGGTTCTTCTAGCTCTATGCTATCACTTTCCTGAAAGAACTCATCTTTCTTGTGCATCTTCTCCTAACACAAGCCAACTGACTGACTTTCTACATTTTTCAAGGTTTAATCTTTCGAATGATGGTCATTTCTCACAAAACAATCAAGGCTTTGACGGTGTACAGGATGACTCAAGATGACACGGTGAACAAAGTCATACTCAGATGTGGCTGCTGGCAGTCAGCTAGGCTGTCTCTGAAAATTCTTTGCTTCCACACAGCATCCCCATGCCAGGCAATAAAAATTAGATCTCAGCAAAATTAGGATTGTTCATATCAGATACCCACAAAGTAGGTCTTAAATAATCAAAATCATTGATGGATATTAAATTCATAAATACTAAAGGTATTTAGTACTATTAGGGTACTATTCAGTAAGATTTCATTTACTCATAACTTCTCATAAACATCCGAATAGTAACTGACAGTTACACTTTATAGAATGTAATAAAATACACGATTCCAAGCTAGCACTCAGGAAATGAACTTAACCAATTGGGTCAGCCCACACCATATGGAGATTTTCCCAATTCCTTTCCTGCCTCCCCCCAGCAGAATTAGTCACTGCATCCTCTGGATTTCCAAAACAAACTTTGTGTACCACTAATAAAGCATTTACCATGCTCTATAGCAATCTCCCTTTTAATCTATCTATTCAGAGGTCATGTAGTAACCACCTCTGTATCAACAGCTACCAGCACAAGGCAGGGCACAGTGTAGGTCTTCAACAAATGTTTGCTAAATGAATGATACCAAAATAGCACATAACAGAAATATGTAATATAAACATAAAGGAATAGCACAGATGACTACTCTGAAAATATGTGAAGTTTTAAGTTATTTTTAAGAGCAAGACAGTAATAGTGAGTAAAACGCTAGACGGTCATTCTTGGGGGGCAGGAACCAGTCTGCCTGTCCCTGCCACACCTGCACCCCCAGGCCTCAGCACACTTCATCTGGAGCAACAGCACTTATAGACAGACATTGAGTGATGTTTTAACACTTAAAAAGTGTGAAAGGGAATCTCAAAACCAGACTCTCTTGTGTCTATGCATGTTTTACCTGTAGAACAGTCTCCCTCATAAGTATACGATCTGTATTAAAGATTACAAATCACTACACCCAAGGCTGAATCTAGCTGCAAAGCTGTAGAGGAAGAAGGTACTGAGAAAAGCCCTCTCGTGTCATCTACCTTGTGCTTTTAAGCAAGACATTACAAAATGACACAAGCTGGCTTCCTTTATGTAGTATCCTTGTCCTACTGATTGATAGCTTCTGACCAATTTAAGCAGTGTCACCTCAGTAATTACCAGATGATGTCATACCATAAGATCTGGAGACGGACTTGGGTCAAGGTCCGACTCTTGTCACTAAGTAGCTGCATGATCTCCAGCCAAGTATTAAATTTCTTACAGCCTCAGTTTCCTCCTTCACAAGATCAGGATGAGAATGACACTTAACCTCACAGGGGCGTTAAGAAAATGAAGAGAGAAATGTATGTGCAAGAGCTGCATCAACTTCAGGTTTTATTTGTGTAGAATGTTCCATACAAAAATACTATTTTTCTAACCACAAGCTCCACATTGCACACCTGTTGGTGGCGTTTAAAATGCAGACATTAACTTTTATTTGAATCCTTTGTGTAGAAATAACTCTCTTGATACAGATTTATTATCTAACGAAGACGGCTCAGACCTTAAGTGCCGGGCAGCAGAGAGATGGTTGTGGTCCCTTCTCTGATGCCATGAAAAGACTACGGGGACAGCAGAGGGGAGGGAACGCCTCTGTGGAGGGGCGATGAAGTGTGACACTAGACGGGCATCGGTTAGGTCGGCAAGGGCAAGTCCAGAGACCTATGGAAACAAGTACCAGAGGGACCTAATCTAGGCTATGGGATTGCAGACAAACTCTAGACAAACACTATTGAATCCTATTACTAAAGTCAGGGTCGGTGCGAAACACCCTCGACCCACATAAGGAGACCAAACAAACGCCGGCCTGTGGCGTACTAAGTGTTAAGGTAATCCCCACGAAGCTTGCGAAGTACGAAGAGCTTGGGAAGCATGTTTAGGATCATTGCAGTGGATGCCAGGCAGAGTTTTTAGTGCTTCCCAGCTCTGGAGTGCTGCCTTCAGTGCTCTCTTCTGGCACTCTCCAAGCATACCAGAGAGTCTCTTAAAGCTCTGCTCTCAGATTATAAAACGTAATCCCCTTCTTCCTTTCCTGAAGCGCTTGGCAAATCTAAGACCATGGGGCTGCTGCATGCGGTATTCCTTCCTTCATTCAACCCAACAAGGAATTAGTAAGTGTCTGGGGCTCAGTAGTTCTGCCTCTAGCCCACCACCGCCCTAGAGACAGAACTACAAGTGGGAGTGAGGCAGGGGCTCACTACAGGGGTTGGGACAGCCTAGAGGCACCTAGAGATACCCTCTCCAGGCAGTGACAAGGGAAGTAAGTGCAGGGGGAGGGTAGGAACAAATATGGTCACTGTGAACTCTGACTTGGGCAGGTGTCATAGAACATCCCACAGAGGAAGACAATGTGATCTGGGTTCCTAGGATGAAGACTCAGGCAGGAGAGGGGGCTATAGGAGAAGAGATTTTCCAAGAAGCAATAAAAAGTATGCTGCCCAGGTTAGAGCAGGGAGGGGGAGCAACAGAGGGTGAGGTGGAGAGTTGGGGGTGGGGCGCAGATGGAGAAGGTCTGTGACAGCGCTCTGCATTCATGCAACAGATACTTACGGACTGCTATGTGCCAGGCACTGCGGGTAGAATTGAGCAAAACCTCGGCTCAGCCTGAGTATTCTTTAAGCAGAAGGCTACATATGCTGCAAAATCTATTGGCTTTTATTAAATGCCCATTCGGTAGGTAGGACAGCTGCCAGGGTGGTTATGTGCTGGCAGAGTGATCCTAACCCAAGCCTTCACCCATACTTGCACAACAGATTTAACCAATCAACAGTCCCCAAATTTATGCACTGAAAATTGTCAGTGCTCATCTTTTGGATGGATCAACACTGGGGAAAATGCATGTCTAGTAAAGATTTTACAGATTACCAAAATAAATAGCTAACACTTGGAAACATCTCTTCAACTCTGATTTAAACCAGCTGATTTGGGTTCAAATAGCTAAGAGCTAAGGACCAAAATCATCCCCAGCCCATGTGGCTCATACTACAAAGAAGGCTGTTAAACTACTCTATCAAGATCTGAAAAAAATAGTACACTGTGTACATAGTTTTATTAGTCTCTCAGGACCTTCTAATGGATGTTATGTCTCGGAAGTCACTGGAGTTGGATGAATGTCCTCTCCGATATAAAGTTGGATTCCATTTTACCAGATACAGGGAGATCATTCCCAGCTATTGCTGAAGAGACGATATCCTGTGTTAGTCAGTGACTGAAAGAGTGAACTTCTCTGCTTTGAAAACTTTCTCGGTGTCTACGTAAACAACTTTCAAACCTGATCAATGGTGTGCTTTCTGCTTCCCTCCTGCACAACAGCAAACGCTAATGTGCTCCTAAGCTGCTTTAGAGAAACAATGAAAATCACAGTGAAAATACCTTCAATTGTTTTGAGCGGAATCAGCCAGTCAACATTTGTTGAACACTTCATTGTGTACAAATCATTGCAGCCGTCCAATCCCACTGAAATAGGCATTTGGGAGATGCATGCTGAGCAGAGAGACCTGGATTCCAGCCGCAGCTCTGTCACTAATTAACTGTGTGACCTTGAATAACTCACCCTTGCTAGGAGCCTCAGCTATCTCATCTATTCATGAAGAATGCTGTCCTTTGCTCAGCCTACCTTGCCAGGTTGCTATGTGGATCAAAAGAGACAAGTTTACAAAAGCACTTTGGAAGGCATAATTCACTAGGCCAATACAATAATTTGTCATTAAACAGAAGATGCTACCTGTTCTTGAGGAGGTTATGGACTAGCAGAAAAGGGGGAAAAAAGCATACTAGATTGTTGATTTTCTTTTTATTGCAAATCAGTATACATAGATCTCTTAACCTGAGCACTTCAAAGAAAGATATCAAAAATTCATCTCCTAGTTTTCCTGTTGCCCTGAGTTATGTTCATTATTTAGGCAAATAATTCACTTATTAGCGTTATTAATGTGTTAGGGTTACCTGGTCCTATGGTCCATTCCTAGGTGGTCAAGATTTGGGGCTTTGAAATATAAGGTTTTATAAGTTAGGAATTGCATTTTCCACATGTTCTGTTAATATCTCCATAGTCCTCTGGACACCTTCACATAGGTTAGTGTTTTCTGACCATGCTGGAACCAGCACAGCGGACAGTGGTGAGGACTGCATGTTCTGTAATAGGATGGCTTGGCTTTAAATCTCAATTGATTATTATGCGAACTATCAGGCAAGTCACCTATATTCTCTAATAATTTCCTCATCTGTGTAATATGTATGATAATAGAACTTCTTACAGGGTTACTGAAAAAAATTAAGTGACAAGTGCCCACTACAGTGCTTGGCACACTGTTTACTAATATCACGGTTTACTAATATGATGATCGTAATCATAAGGTAGAAGCTAGAGTATACTCAAACACTGTAACAGACACATGCAGGGGACAACCAGAAGTCATTCACACATTTGGATACATATATAATCAGTCTCAAAGTTAACAGTGATATTTCATTGAGTGCCTATTACGGGCCAAATGTATTCTCTCTAAGTAGATGATATTAACCACATTTTCACCAAAAAATGAAAAATAAGATCAGAGAACTTAATTTGCATGAGCTCCTAGAGCTACTAAATGACAGAATAAAGATTTGCCTCAAGTCTGTGTATCTCCTGCTCCTTCCACTAGGCCATCATCCCAGCCTACTGCTGGTTCCTGCTCAGCCTCTCAGATTGCTGCACCTCCTGGTGTCTTCACTGCCCAAGTGGTTAGTTCCTGGGGGCACTGAGGGAATGAAGCTTGAGTGATCTACTCATGCTGCGTTTCTGCCATTACCCTTCAGCATATCTTGAAGTCCTTTTTGCTTCCTTCCCTGTCTCCTTGATTATATGCATTAGGGTACATTCTAATGGATTCGATGAAGATTCATTCCTCAGGGCTCCTGTGCCCTAAGAACTCAAAATCTTGCTGGGGACGCATCTAAAAACTAACAACATAATGAATTATAATAAAGATGACCACACATGCTACGTGTTATAGGAGAGGAAGCAAGGTGCTCTCAGCTGAGGCCCAGAAAGAACATTCAAGCCCATCCACGAGGGTAGAAGGATGATCCAACCAGAATGGATGAAGTGTTGGCATATTCAACAAACAGCAAGCAGGGTAAGGTATCTGAAAAAATATAAGACTGGGGGGAAGCTCATTTAAGGTATATGAACTCTAGATAGAGTTCGGTCTGGGCCAGGGGAACTTTAAGGACTTAAGCCAAGATCACCACCAGGAAAAAGCCAACGTCTACAGCTCACAATAAGGCCAAGAGCCAAAGGGCCATAGTCTGTGCATAGGTAGAAAATTTTGTCCACCTTCTGGGGGTCTAATGAAAATGGATCCCAAGAGGCCAGGACAGAAGAGACTGATCTGGAGGGGAAATTATGGGAATTCAAGCTGGGACTGGTGGGAGAGTATATAACCCTGGAGAATGGTGCAGGCAGGATTGAGACATTTCCATCCAAGCTCAAACCTACCTATGAGAAAGTTCTTATGTTAGACCTAGAGATGGAAGCAGAAAACTAAATTTCACCTTGGAAAAGGCCAAGTCATCTGAAATCTACTTAAATTTGAGGGAGAGAAGAATCTCTGCAAATTGTACAAAACTTAAAACAGAAATTCTGTTAATTCCCCTTATTTTCACCCCTGACTTTTATTTAACCTCATTTGTTTTTGCCAGCAGTAAAATCCACAGAACATCTTGATGATGACTGCCTCAGGGGGAAGGGAACCAGCATTTGTTCAGCATCTATTGTGTGCCAAGAATTTTAAATGTTTTATTTAATTCTCACAAGTCACCCGGTGATGCTCAGAGAAGTTAAATAACTTACCCAAGGTCACAAAGCTCAGGCTTACTGCTGCTGCCATAGGGTCAGCACCAGATTTATATGGTAGAACCATGTGGTATCAATTGTCGAGGTGGGCTGGAGAAGGGAGCTCTCAGGATGAGCTCCAAAAAACGGGAATGCATCTTATCAACCTGTATATCCTCCAAACCACAGATCAGAATGCTCTGTACACTGTCATCATCATTGTCATAATAGCAAAAATAATAAAGCTACTATTTATCTAGCATAGCTACTGCAGTATCACTGTTTTAGATTCTTTGCATACTATCTCTGATCCTGAATACAACCTTGCTAAGTATTATCATCTCCGTTTTAGAGATATGGAAATTGCAGCTTAGAGAGGTTAAGGCATTTTCCAGAAGACACACAGTAAGCAAATGCCAAAGCCAGGATTAAAACCAAGGTTTGCCAACATCGTGTGTGTATATTGTTTACACACACACATATGCGTATATATGACTGATGAATGGAATTCATTTTAAACAAATTGAAGCTGTGGTGTAATACAAAGGAGGCAATCTCCTGTGATATGAGCACATATATAATTATAAATTGGATCAGAAGCACCTATGTCTGATGAATTGCATCGGCTGGAGGTCCACTGCCCTGTATAACTGCATAAGAACATGTTGAGTCCCACCTCCACCTGCTGCCCCATGAAACCTCTCTGGAGTACAGGTCATGCATGAGACATGGACACAAGAGCTGTGGATACGAAAGGTAGGAAAGAAGTGTTCAGCTCAGGGTGGGACATCACCTTCATGTAGTTCAACCCTTAGATGCCCACCAAGAGAAAATAATAAGCACAGGTCTGTCAAGAGCCATGGCTGGGCTGAATATCTGCTTGTATCATCACTTGAGAGTAATCTCTGCATGATTCTCTTAAGAACCGGTGACGATGTTCACAGGCTGTCTGGCAGAAAGAATTATCCTCAGGAACAAAATGAATTTACAATTCCACTCTTAATGTGAATTACTGCTGGAGAAAAGGAACTTAGTACATTGCTCCGGTATCATCCCACCACTTCTCTTCGCAAAAATACTGCAGCAATTCCAAAGAGCTCAGAAATTCCTTTCAGGCCTCTGTACTTCTGCAAATGCCATACCTTTTGTCTGGAATGCCCCTTCCTTCCTTTGTCTGCCTGGAGAGTTTTAAATTATCTTTTAAAACCCAGTTCTGCTATCCCCTACTCCAGGAAGCCTCCCTGACTCCTCCAGCTAGAGAAAGGTTTCTCCACTCAGCTCTACTGAGCTTTGTTGTGAGGGGTAGGGCTGTCCTGTGCATTGCAGGATGTTTAGCAGCATCCCTGGTCTCTACATATCAGATGCCAATAACCTGGCCAGTTGCAACAAAGAAATGTCTCCAGACAAAGTCTAATATCCTCTGGGGGAGAGACATTGCTACCAGTTGAGAGTCACTGAGCTAGAGTATTCTGGTGCTATGTCTATACTGCGGTTACACTGGAATTGCCTTAGATCTAAGTAGAGGTAATAAATCATTAGAGGTCCCTTCTAGTCCCATGTTTCTCTCCTAACATAGGTGAAGGTTAAGATTTAAAAGGAGAATTTGCATAATGGTTCACTCTGGCAAACTAAAGGCCCTTTACGGTTTTATTTACAATCTTCTTCACAGAAAAGAATTATGCCAGTGAGGTCAAGGGAGTGATGAATTATAATATTAATATAAAAACTGAAGTGCAAACTGTATGACCTTGCACCTTGACCCTAAGGTTTCTTATCTAAAAAGTGGGGCTAATGTTAGCTACCTCATAAGGTTTCTGAGTTAAAGGAAATAGACATCGAGCTGCACAGCAAGATCACCTCCCCTCCCCCTCTAGAAGGCTAGGAACAGGTTAATGTGTGAGAAAATGCTTTGTAAATTATATAAATGCTTTATAAACTGTAAATAATAAACAATTATAAGGCATTACTAATTTTTTTTTAAAAATCAGGGAAAAATTTGAGCTTTCCCTACACCCCAAAATGTTGCATCCAATTAAAAAAAAAATCCTTGGGAGGATGATTTGAATTAGAAATACTACTCACTTATAGATAAAGAGCACTTTAGAGTTTGCAAAGTCCTTTCACACACGATATCTTTTGATAGTCTCCACTGCTCAGGAAGTTGTGATCTGAAATGTAAGGAGACAGCCTAAGAGAGCTAAAGAATCCCCCCATACTTCCAGAGCTGCAGAGTAGAGACTCAAATGCAGTTTGCAATAACAGACCTCGTTCCAGTGGAAGTAATATTTTAAATGCAGAACAAAGAGCCATTCAGCCCCAGCCTTTCTGAAATTTGAATTACATTCCTGTATGCAAAGCTAGGTAGACAGTAGAGACCATTAGAACTGATTATGTCGATGGCTATCATCATTAGTTGCATATGAGCCAGCATTACGGATTTTCAGACAAAAAAAAAGCCATTTCTTTTGTCAAAAGCAATCATAATTAATTCTAAAAAAAATGTATATGTTCAACGCTAATCAGATAAAGGAATAAGCCAAAAAGAGAGATGGGCTCCTTCCATAGCTGCATGCAAAAACTCTTAATTAAACCCAGACATTCAAAAGTAGTTTCAGAAGAAAGGTTAATGAAATGGGGTAGGGAGGGAAAACATCTCCAGAGAACCTTGCAGATGCTAGTTTTCTGGGCCGCCTCCTTCGTTGCTCTTGGGAGAAAGTTAAAAAAAAAAACAAAAAAAAACCAACAACAACTACAAAATGCATTTCTCTTTTTGGAATCACGAAGGGAACTGAGCTACTTTCCAGCCCACTGTGTGTCATAATGTATTTTCCAGGACTCTCACCAGCCAGGACAAAGAGTAGCTGAGTTCTGAACATACCATTCTTGATCTCAGAGAGAAGCTAATACAGTTTGGTTTAGAGAAATGATGTCCTGTTAGCATCTGGTAGATATTAAAACTTTAGAAAGACATTCAGGTAAGAAAAAGCAAAGATGCTCAAGTGTTTGACTCAAGTACAATTATTCAAGACCACCTGTCCCCTGTGTTTCACAGCAAAATGAAACTGTATCTGATAGTATAGAGACCACTGGAACCCCAGACCAAGGACGAGCTTAACACTATCCATATGCTCTCACCACAAAGAATAGGCTAAAGGACTGGTACAACTAGGGACTAAGCATAGAGGAAACTGCATTCTAACCAGGTGGAAAAAATACATACTGATCTGGGGACGGGCCTCTTGGATTGGAGTCCTAGCCCTGTTACCATTCATTCATTCATTAATTCAACAAATATGTATTATATTTCTGACAGCCCATGTTGTGCCAGATACTAAACTACACAGTCGGACTAAGGTGAGAAGTGAGAGTGGGCATAGTTTTTACTGTCATGGAGTTCATAATCTAGAAAAGGACACAAACACTCACATTAACAAATGTAGAATTCCAAGCAGTGAAGTAAAGGAATATGGGTCTATGAGAGATCACAAGAGTAGTAACAACACAAAAAGCAATGAGACCATCACCATTTCCTGAGAACATATAATACTATGTACCAGGGATGGTTCTATGTCCTCAGCTTCTTTGATTCTCCTAACTTGATGAAGTAACCTACTACCATCACCCAATTTTTAATGTCAGGGATATTAATTTTCCTAATTTGATGAAATAACCTCTACCCATCACTTTAGTGTTGAGGAAATGGAGACACAAAAAGGTTGATAAGTTTGTCTCCAGTTCCATAGCTAGTAAGTTACGTAGAGCTGAGATTCAAAGCCAGACAGACAGATTTCAGAGCCCATACTTTTAACTCTTTAATGATGACGACTAATCCTATAACAGAGATGGAAGAATGGGTTGCTGAGGAGACAACACTTAAGCTTAAAGGTGAGTATGAGTTCATCTAAAGAGAGATCAGAAGTTAATGCAAAAGGGGTTTGGGGGATGGTTCTAGGCAGAGGAGGGAAACTTGAAAGTATGGTGAGAATAGGTAGGACATAATGCAATACTCGAGGTCTAGGTGAATTCTTAAAGTGTGGTCCCTGGACCAGTAGCATCACTGACCTCTGGGAACTTCTTATAAGTGCAAATTCTTGCACCAGACTTACTGAATTAGAAGCTCTGGAGTGTGTTAGTTACCTATTGCTATGTAAAAAATTACTACAAATTTAGCAGCTTAAGAAAGAATATGTTTCTTATTTCATAGTTCCCCATGGGCCAGGAGTCTGGGCACTGCTTAGCTGGGTCCCCTCCTCAGGTCTCATAGGGCTGTAGTCAAAGTGTCAGCAAGGCTGCATTCTCATCTGGAGGCTCAACTAGGGAAGAATCTGCTTCCAAGCTTATTCAGGCTCCTGGTAGAATTAATTCACTCGCGGTTACAGAACTGAGGGCCCTGGGGCTTCTTGTCCAGAGGCCTGTCCACATGAGCTTGCTCTGCTTAGTTCACCAGGCCAGCAAAGCGTCTGCAGAGAAAATCTACAAGCAAAACAGAGCCTTATATAAGGTACCATAATCATGAGAATGATACATCATCACCTTTGCCATATTCTACAGTTAGAAGCAAAACACAGATCACTCGCATAAGGGGAGGGGATTATACCAAGGCGTGAACATCAGGAGGTGAACATCGTGGGGGGCCACCTTGGAGTCTGTCTTCCACAGACCCAGGACACACAGTTTAACAATCCTTCCAGATGACTATGATGCATGCTCGTGTTTGAAAATCACTAGTCCAGACTATGGACTTGAGAAAGATTTAGAAGGTTGGATCAAAAGGAGTGGGAGCTATAATAGCTCTATTAGACTATACACTTTAGCATTGTAATTAAAAGCATGGGCTCTGGAGCCATTAAGATCTCAGTTCAAGTCTCTGCCTTTTCTAGATATATGACCTTGAGTGATATACTTAACCTCGCCACACTTTAACTTCTTTATATATAACATGGCATTCCCATGGAATCCACTTCTTAGAGTTTCATATTGCTATGAGAATTAAAAGATCATCAATGTAAATGATATCTGGATGCCTGACACAAAGGATATGCTCAATAAATATAGGCTACTATTAACATCTGTAGTATTCTCAGTTTGTTTTGTAAAATGAGACTACACCACGTAGTATGTAAGGCTCCTGATTCTACAATTCAAATATAATAGACGAAAAACCATGCTTTTCAGAAGGGCATATGTTTTCTCTGATACCTAGAACAGTAATAGCAACACCTAGACTGCATGTGTTTTATCTCCTATGTTGCTGGAAGTGAACTGCCACCAGCCTCCTTTTGTTTGCTAGAAAAAGATCTTCTGTGTGGACTTCTTGGAATGCTCAGATTACCCTCCAAGGACTCAGTTCCTGTACCTGCCTCCTTTGAAAGAAATAATATGAAACAGATTAAACCAAGCCATACAAACACCCTCAAGATTGTTTCTAAACAGCTACGAAGCATGGACCCCTTTGTGTGGGAAACAGTGCTCTTGGCATCTACTGCACAGCACTGTATTTGTAGACTCACTTTTCTGTCTCCCTTACTAGACTAAAAACTCCTTGGCAGCAGGGACTGTACCACATCATCTTGTATAAGGGGGAGGAGAAGTTCCTGCTGGAAAGCAACGATGACTCTTTTTAATCCCACCCTTCCCTCTCTCCTGTTCTCTCATGCTCCCTTCCATCTTCTCCGATCAAGGTTAGGCTCGCCAACATTTGAGAAAATCTTTTCACTTAAGAAAATGACTGCTAGTAGAAACCAGAAGGGAGTCAGACAGTGAGAAAAATCTTGGTAAAATATAAAACAAAACTAATTTCAAACTCTCCTCTAGTTCTTGGTGCCCATAAAGGTAGAGATCTGAGTTCATCTTTATGGAAAGAAAGCTGTTTTGTTTAGAAACATCACTTGAATGGGCTTTTAGCCATGCAAAGGTAAAAGACAGACTTAGAGAATAGAGATGAGGATACAATAGAGGAAGATATGAGGAAATGTCTGTAGGACTACAAATTTCCTGTAGTCATTTGTTTTGGAGTTCTGGATAGTATTATTTAGGCAGGGAAAAGAGAGAGAGTGGAGAAAATCTGGGATTTTTTAAAATTGTACTTGATTACAGTATCTGACACAAAGAAAGTGCTTAACAAGTGTTTATAAATAAAGTAAGGAACGAATGAATGAATGAAATGAAATCCTATATTCTTTTCCCTGCACTTTGTAATTTGATCTCTCATTATTGACTGAAATATGAGACGGACATGACCCCAAACAGCAGACTCATGTAAAAAAAAAAAAAAAAAAAAGCACAAAGAAGTGTTCCTACCAAATAGGCACTACCATCTGCCTAGGTTGGAAAGTAGTAATATAATTCAGTAAAGAAACAGGCAGAACACGTAGTTCAGAGAGTGTTAATACACAGTCAATAAAGTAACTAACCAATCCGTAGTAAAAGCCCCCCAAAGGACAATTCTGGAGTGTTTTATTCTGAAAGCAAATTAAAGCAAAACAAAGATGAGTCTACCAAAAAAACAGCAGACTCTCTTCTATTTCGCATATGAGTCCTTAGAGGAATTCATGGAAATTATCCATATCTTTCCCATATCTCCTACCTACAGTGTACAGCGCCAGCCTGAAAACTCCTTTGTTCAAGTACAGCAACACTATATGAAATCCAGGCTTGCAGCTTCACCCGTTTTTATTCCCTGTGTGTAGAATGTGGTCAGAATTACCTATTCATGAGCAGTAGTAACCTAGGAACAGATTCACAGAGTTTTGATAAGGTTGCAATTAGCCAGTTACCCAATCAGAAGTCCTGTCATCAAATCATTAGGGGTTGTTTCAATACAGTACAATTCTTAGGCTGCATAAAAGCTGGCACTTCATTCTTTGCAATTGAGAATTGTTTCCATGCCTTTCTGGTTCGCTCTAGCAGCTGACTGGGAATTCCCATGGGACCTGTGGTATTCAGTACATCTGAATTTGTAACTGCACTTGTGTGTTTGTGTGTGTGATGAGAGGCACACAGATAAATGTTTTCATTCACATAAGATATACATGACCATAGAATTATCTGTTCAGACACTAATTTGGTGTTTAGGCTCTTTCATTTCCATGCAATCTATTGGTCTTGGTGCCCTCATTAAGATGATTAAAATAAGCCATTCTATCAATATGTGGTGCAATTATGTCAATAGTCTAAATACAGCTTCAGCCTGGTCCTTTCCTGTCTCTAGAGAAGCATAATTTTGGAGCACATGTCTTCTGGACTTTTCTCAGGGCACTTGGGTCACTTCAATCTCCCCAGTACCTTCCAAAATGAAATCTGCCAATAAGCAAAAGAGGCAGAGGGGACAAAAACAAATGTCTTCGATCTTCAATATTTATTTAATACCTACCATGTGCCACAGTTTCCAGAGAGTAAGTAGCGGACACACATATAAACCAACACTAGGATTCCAAAGAGTTAATAAATGGTCTATTTTTGGTACATGAAACAAACTTCTTTTTAATTTGTAGAATCATTTAAGTCAACTGAATACGAAAAATGGTTCGTTTTTTCCTTAGAGTGGCCACAAATAAGCTTTCCTCAATATTCTTTAATCTGAAAATCTTGTTTTCCAAAAACTGCACGCTGAGTAAACTGCTAGGCTGTACCTATAAATATGTGCACACTCACTCACTCACATACCCTCACTACGCACACATTTCCAAAGACGTCTCTCAAAAATTACTTGTCTAATTAACTTCTTTATGAACAAATAAATTCCATTCACCTACAGACAAGCTACAGTTATGCAGTCCTAGTCTTGCAATAATATAATTGTGAAGTATAATAAAAAATAAATAATATAATTGTATAATAATATTGTGAAGTCAGACTCCCAGTCTTGCAACCTGGGAGTCTGACTTCACAATATTATTAGCGGTGGTTATTAGCTGAAGATACAGTGCAGAAGTGAACATACAGGGTGAAATTTACAGTTATTGCTCTGTGGAGAGATAGCAAAAGTGACTCAGTCCTTCTAATCTAATTTAGACACACTAAACTGTGGGTTTAAGATTAAATGATTTTATTTTTTTTTCAGTAATTTACATAAAACTCATGCATTGTCACTATTGTCTTCAATCATGCAACATTTTAAATCTTTGTTTTTCCTTCTCTGAGGAGGCCTAATGAAGGCTATATTCCATTATTCTAAGGCAATTTGCATTTTCTCCCTTTCTCGGGTCTATTTCCCTTTGAGTTGCATGCTATACCTGTATTTATCCAGCTCATGCAAAAGGGCACACTTATGAATTACATTCTTTAAGCAGTATCTTCCGGAGCTTTCTTATAATAGTCATATACTAGGGAATAGTTTAAACATGAGTAAAATTTGTCCAACCTAACAATCTATATTACGGTAACAGTTCTAACAAAAGAAAGTAAATATAAAATAAAAGAAAAACATAAAACTGTTGAGGGGGGAAAATAGCACAATGAAACTTGTGAAGTAATAATATTTTCATTATTTACATAGCATAGACAGAAGGCCAATTTGTAGCTTCTATGCCAAGACGACAAGCCTTGGGACAAAAAGGTGGTCATTTAGAAAATTTATACACATTTTCATATTGAAAAAAATGAAGGGATTATAGCCCTGATCATGTACTTGTGTCACAGGCTAATTCTTAGGATCATTAACACTAATTGTGACATAGCACCCTCATGTGAGTGTACCACAATAACAACTACCTTAATTGGGCAGACTAGTGGGGAATTGTATCATGGCAATAGGCAATGGCAACTTGAATTCTGTGAGTGAGCGGACAAGTCAGTTAATAACCTTGAGAATCAGTTTGCATATCTGTAAGGATTTAATAAATAAACATGTACTTGCCATTAAATTGGAACTAACTGATCAACACTTATGTGCACATATGAAATACCATTCATCGGAAATCAAGCATGTGGGAGTGGGGAGGAGGGGAAGGGTAAATTCACACCTAATGGGTATAATACATACTATGTGGGAGATACGCACACTTATAACTTATAAAATCAATTTATGTAACCGACAAGTTTGTATCCCTGTAACATTACCCCTGTAATATTCTAAAAGTAAAAAAAATAGCAAAAAAATAAAGACTGTAATATACTACATTCATACTCAAACTTTAAAAAGAATGGTGTAACATCATGGATTTATAAGTTCTACTATAGATATCCCTGATATAGTAAGTGAAAAAAGCAAGCCACAGATAGCCAAACTTTCAGAAGCTGAGTGTGGAATGGTGGTTTCCAGGGTCTGGGGGAGGGGAAACGGGGAGTTGGTCAATGGGTATAAAGTTAGTTATTCAAAATGAGTAAGTTCTACAGATCTGCTATACAATGTTCTGTCAATAGTTAACAATACTGTATTGTGAACTTAAAAATTTGTTAAGAGGGTAGAACTCATGTTAACTGTTCTTACACAAAACAAACAAAGAAAACTCACAAAGGGACAAAAGCAAACTTTGGGAGGTGATGAATATATTTCTTACTTTGATTATGGTGATGATATCATGGGTGTTTGCATATGATTAGACCCATCCGATTGTATGCATTAAACATGTACCATTTTTTGGTATATCAATTATACCTCAATAAAGCTGTTTACAAAATAAATAAATAAATATAATAAACGGGATTTTTTTTTTAATTGAGTGTCTTCTCTGTGCCAGATACTATGCAAAGATCTAGTTTCTCTGACAGTTTCATTGGACTATAAGCTTAGTGAGAGACAGAGGCTGTACCTTCCACACAGGTCACTGTACTTGATAGAAGAGGTGCTCAATAAACATGGATGGAAGAAAGGAAGAGGAGAAAGACAGAGGAAAATATAGGTGACACTGAGATAGAATATATACCCACAGAGATCTTGCAGTTTAGTAGACAGAGCCACATAAAGAAATGTAAGAAAACAGCTTTGTTTAGAAAGAACAGAAGAAAATAAAAGACAGAAAAAGCAGCATTTGAGGGAGGAAGTAGAGAAAATTATGAGAAGAGCTGGGTTATGACGGACATGTAGAAAATGTCAGACAAATGCACTCCTCTCCCACATTACCGAGGGTCCACGCCAATACTGTACTACCTGTACATTCTACTTAGCTTGTCCAAGCATCGGCACTATGGTGGCTCAGTTCTCCAAATGACAAAATCAACATCTCTCAGTTAATTCATTTAGCTGCTCCTGATAACTGGCTGTGCCAGTGTAATTCAAAACACCAAAGAGCACCTATGATTCTTTCCATATTGTACATGCTGTAATTTTTCTTTCCTTCCTCCCCACCCCCACAATTTATGACGATAGCTGCTCTTTGTGACTGCTTCTGAGACTGACGGTCAGCTGGAATATGCTGGCTGACAGCAAAGGCGTGATAAATCCAAGAAACCTAGAGGGAACTCTCCCCCTCCGCGCCCAGACTTGAAGGCTGCACCTCTGCCAGGAATACAGTCTCAGCAGTGGAGGCCCAAAGGGAGTTGAGGAAGGGCCCAGGCACAGAAAAGTGTTCGGCTGCTCAGGCCTGACTCCAGACATGAAGGCAAAAGGGGAGAGAGGTCTTGGGGGCCTGCAGAGCTGAGAGGAATTTGGAGTAGAAACTCTAGCTAAGAAAAAGGAAAGCATCTGGAGGGAGTAATTCTTATTCTGACGTAGACATGGCCATGGGGTCAGGCCAGTGATGGGCTGGAAAGTCAGAACGATCTGGGTTTGAGTCTGGATTCTGTGTCTCACCTGCTAGATGACTTTGGGGAGCTATTTAATCTCTTTAAGACTTAGTTTCCTCAGCTGTAAATCAGGAAAATATTAAAAAAAAAAAAACTCACCCAATAGTGTTGTTGTAAGGATTAAAATGGAATACCCCATGTGCTCAGCAGCAGACTTGGCATCATAATAAGGACCCAAAAGTTACCGATGGCTACCTGCTGGTATTATTAAATTTGCAATAGCCACTCCAAGAATTTTAATTCACACAAATACTCTCTCAAGTGGAAAAGACTGTTCCTTGTAATAGTATTGGAAATAAAAAATGTAAAACAGTCCTAATGTTCACTTACAAAAGCAAGGTTTTTGGTATCGTGCATCCTTAGTATATTAAAATAAATGAAATCTGTGTGCACTGACATGGTAGATATCCAGTCGTATAACTAAGTAAAAAAGACCAAGTTCAACAATACGTATAGTACCATTCTATTTCTCCAAGTAAGCAAAACAAATGCATTTTTTTTAAAATCTGAAAAATGTAAGTATCGAGTAATTAAAACTGGTCATCTCCATGGAATGAAATTAAAGGAGACTTTAATTTTCTAAATTACGCATTGTTTGTATGTGTGGGTGTGCTTTCACAAAAATGTATCTGTAATGATAATTTTTTATCATCACTTTAAAGTAGCAGATTTTAAGATGGCAGTTTTTTAAAAAATAGTCTTATTCTCAATAGTCTGTTTGCTGCACAGTATCCCACTGACCATAAAACTCAAATAACTGGTGTTTTTCTAACTCCTAGTCAGTAACTTAAAGCCTCCCTGCTTTGAAATCTCACAAAGTAGAGAATCAAAAAGGTGAAGAGAACTGAACTGTGAGCACAAAACATTTATATTTGAATATTGTCTCAATTCATTTCATTAGTCAATGAATTTGCTTTGTAAAATCCTGAGAAGTTGTATGAATCAATGCAAGATCACTCTATCATTTTCCCTGAGTAATACTAAATGAATAAATCCAAATTTACCTCCAATTAGAAGCATTCCTGAAAACAATTTCTAAACAAAATAAACTGGATTAATGCATATATTCGCTGAAACAGGAAATATACTATTCCCTTGAATTTATGTTACCTGTAACCTCATAGTTTATACTCTGATTTTTTTCCCCAAAGCTTTGGGATTTAATTTCTGAAATAATAATGCAAAGCTAGGAAACATCACTAGGATTCCAATATACAATACAAAGAGGTAGATATTCTTCACAAACATCATTTTTCAAATTATATATAATTTAAATATTATCCTTGCCCAGATATTTTTATCTGAATGAGCAAGAGGTTGAAACAGCATGGTCCCTCTTTAACTGATTGGAATGATTTATCATTTTCCTTGCAATGTGTACTCACATGTGGGACATCAACTCAATTAATACCAAAATGAAGCAACGATTACATTGACAATCCATGTCTTCCTTCCTGATCAACAGTTCAGTTTTTCATAAATGAAGCACACTCTTAATCATCTTTTTCAAGGAAGAAACCTCTACGTTTGCAACAATATCTTGTTGCTGATATGAGTGAACAAAAGCAGCTGGACATAACATCAGTTTAGTAGCTTTCTCTCAGCCAAAGCTACATTTATACAACAAGTGTTTGCCAGGCACTTCCATATGTATCTTCTCTTACTGTCTCATCCACGAAATAATTTCAATCCATATGATTGATTTATATAGATTTTTTTTGGTTATGCTTGTGCCACATCTAATGGAAGTGTTCTACTAAGGTAAAAATCAGCAACTAGATGACTTCCCTTGCGCTTATAACTAAGTGTTTACATTCACTCACAGTCACAATAAAATGTGCATCGATTCCATTTACATGACCCTGGAGCCTCTCTCATCTCCAGGAAAACCCACATGCATCATACAATACTACCGAGAAGGGACATATGGAGGATTTGATACCTTTTGCTGATAATCTTCGAGGGAACAAAAAGACCCGTTTCCTGTAAATTCACCAGGGCAGTGGAACACAAAGTCTCCTGTTCCTCTTGCCTTTCACCCCAGGATTTGCATTCCAGAAAAAACTCACCAGTACAATTTTGGTATTGCCAGACCTTTGATGCAAATACTTTCCTTAATTCTAGGGTTAAAGCGCTGGTATTTGTTTGTTCCATAATTCAAGGTACAGAGAGGCAGCTGACTCTAAAATATATCAAGCCCTTGAACTTACTGCCTTTAAAGTATGCCTCTGGCACTGTTGTTGTGGGGTATTTTTTCTCACTCTGGTGCCTAGGCTAGAGTGCCGTGGTGTCAGGCTAGCTCACAGCAATCTCAAACTCCTGGGTTTGAGTGATCCTCCTGCATCAGCCTCCTGAGTGGCTGGGACTACAGGTGCTCGGCACCACATCCAGTCCAGCTATCTGATACCATTTAAATTGCTTCTTACTCACCCTGCTGGTGAGGGAAAGATTCTTACCCTAGGATCATGGAGATGGCTGACTGGGCAACACCACACTGGATAGATGAGATCCACAGCAGTTTATTAGTCACATATACTCACAGTCCAGGGAAGGAGGATACCACATGCCACACAGGGCCACATGGAGTTGCAACAACCAAGGGCTGTGGGAAGCAGGCTTTATAGTACCAAGAGGGTAGAGTGTACCCTGGTTCTCATGGGACAATGTGACCGGCTTGTTTAAATAATTCTGCAGGTGGGTAGGGAACTGAAACTCGCTAATTAGGAATAAGTAGGAATTTCACCTGGTTCCTTTGATAAAAGAGAACTTTGACCAGGGGACATTATCCACAGGAGCAGATGGGGCAGGGACCTTGTGGTTAGGCCATTGAAGGCCTGTCTGGTTTCATCAGATGTTAAGGCAGCACATAATATTGAGCCTTAATTATAGTCCTTACACCACAGGCCCTTAGTACATACTCATAAATATTTGCTAAATGTGTGAATGAATTAATATGCTGAAAGTGGAACCATTCTAAAACTTCGGAGTCCGCTATATTTGGCCCATGATCTTGGGCAAGTCACTGAAACTCTTAGCTGCATTTTGGTCAGTAATAATGAGAACTGTAAAATCTTTCCTAGTGATCTCAGGAGTTCATTTGGGGAATAAAATTACTAACATATGGGGACAATGTCCCCAGTCCTTTGAAAGTCCTAAAAGGCCCCATGTGACCTCATGATCTCCTGAGTCAGTGACTCATTGTGTAAGTGATAGCAGGTCACTTACTAGGGTCAACCGTATGGAAGGACAATGATGGCAAACCTACAAGAAAGAGAAGGACCACCAAGCAGCATGTTGAAATTAAACCTACAAAGTTGGAAAATCTAGGAGGAAATTTAAAAAAAAAAAAAATGACTCTAATATGTCAAGTCTGGGTGACTGGGAAAATGATGCTGTCATTTGTAGAAACTTTAGAGTCAAGAGCAAAACTGGCTAGAGAGAGAGAGCCCTGGTGATGAATTCACCTCAAGACATTCTCTTTGATGTAAATATCTTGAATGCTGAAACTAGTGGTTTCAAGGCCTAGGAAAATGTTTTATTTTGAAAATGTTTGCCTGGCCTCACATAGTCAGTGTTTAACCTGTAGCTAACTAACTTGTATAACTTCTCTATGCGGGAATCTTTCCCCAAGGACACTCCAGGAATATAATGTGCCTCTCTAGCTTGCTCACAAGAATACAAAGCCCTTGTGGCTTCTACACTGAAGGCTATTACCTGGGACAGTATTACTGACTTCTAATGTACCACCTGGTTTCACAGACCCAAGCCATGCTGCCATTCTGACAGACCTCCCAGAGCATGCTCTTGTAAGTTAAGCAAGGTCAAAGCTGATTATGACTTGCATAGCCTGAGCTGTCTAACTGATCTCGTGTTCTAATACAGACACAGAAAAATTCAGTGAACCTTGAACACATTCAACCCTATAGATTTACTGGACATCTGCTCTAGGGTCAGACACCAGCTGTGTTAAGTGCAAGATCTGCAAAGCTAAACAACACATTTTCTACCTTTGAGAAACTCACATCCAAGCCTGAACACAGACAATAAAATAAATACCTATGGCAACAAACACTAAGTGCTAGAATAGATGTAGGTATAAGAGGTGAGTGAGCAGTTGATTCTACTGAGATAATAAATAAGGCCACGGAAAGAACAGGGGAGAATATTTAAAGTAAAGACCTGCCTATAAGAACAAGTGCTTACAAAAGGATAGGAACAAGAATTATCCAGAAAAAAGAGGAAGGACACACTCAATTTTTATGTTTAGATTGTATATATCATTTTGTACCTGTTTATTCAATTCCCTAAACTAGGAGTCTGACAGCTTATATTTTTAGAATGCCATGTTTGCCACCTACATAAAGCATGAGGCCATGGACAAAAATACACTTCACACCAGAAACCCCAAAATAGTGAAATCTACATTGTCATCTGTTATACAGAACAAATAGTCTCATGTTACCATAGAAATCCCCATTCTCTTCTGTGGGAAAGTATTTTAAACAAAGCTGTCAGACAGTCTCAATTAAAAATAATAAATGAAAGACCAATTATGGTCCCTTTGGATTCACTAATAAAGTTCATTAATGAACTTACCACCAGGTATTGAAAAACTAAAAGGCAGCATATGGAGGAATTTTCAACACAATTAAAGTGCATTATTTACACTTCACATGACTCCCTTTGGCTGCTGGCTGTCTGAACACAAAACAAAGCCACATGTAGTGGTCAAGGTGGCAGAAAAAATAAGCAAGTAGAGGAGAAAGTCATCTTTCTATGATTTTCCAGAAGGAATTTAGTTAATTTTTAGTTTCTCTCAGTACCACTTTCTTCACCTTGCGCCTCTAATGCAGAGTACTTACAATATCCGGCACATTTCAGTAAATGTGAGTTTCCCTTCTCCACCCCTGTTATATTCCCCTTCCCCTGCCCCCAAGCTCTTCAGGTGTCCTAATTCACAAAGCTTCTGTGCTTCTTGAGGGCAGAGGCTGGTTTTTCATTCTTGCAGAGATCAGTAACTATCACATAGCCCACTGACAATGTCTGGATAGAGTCGATGCATTTACACGTCTCCCATGCCACCCCAAGTGAACTGCTGAAATCATTTGCTCTCCACTTTCTGCAGTATCTCATGTTATTGCCTTGTTTTGTGCTTTCTGCATGCTTATGTGTATGGGGTGGGTGGTATATCTGCTGCTTTGCTGATAAGACCAAGAAAATCCCAAACTCTCTTTCTGCTTCCATGATAAGAGATAGTAGCCCAGGGTGGGCAGAAGCAAACTTGACTTGCTGTAATTTTTCTCATGAGCCAAATGTACTTAAATGACTTATATGAATGACTTTGAAACTGGGTTACACAAATAATAGACATTATTATCAGTCTGACAGTTCCTTCTGGTCAATTGCTCTCAGGTGGCTTCAATAAAGAGATGATGATCTAGCCAAAGCTGAAATAAGTTAAAGGCTACCCTCTTTGTATGTGTCACATTCTCAGTATTTTGTGGATACCTCTCTACTGTCCACTCACCCAGCCCTGAGCCCTCTCCCATCTCCAACACACGTGCTCACACACACTTGTACACATGCACACTCACACACTCAGTGCTAGCCAGCCTGGTGCCTCCATCAGACATACCAGCCTTGAAAGGGAGTTGATTTCTCACTTGAGTTGTCTCATAAATCACTTATCCTTCTTCCTTTGCTCCACATTGACCTTTGGTCTCTAATTTCTTCCTTCTCACTTGATTTTATGACCTGCTCTCTCCAGTTTAAAGACTTTTTATGAGGATTTGTATGGAAGTGACTCCCTAAAAATAAATTTCAACTTATATTTGACTAGGATGGTTCTAGCTCATAACTTTAGATTTAAAATATCACAGTCCAAATGTACACTCATAAGTAAGTGAACTAATGCTAATTAAAACTCTTAAAAATTTGGAATATTCTTACATATCTCTTGTTCTGCTGACAGTTTTTGTTTGGTTCTTTGGTTTTTGTTATTTTGGGTTTGTTGCTCTTTTTTTTTTTTTTTTTTTTTGCCTTCTTCTGGTCAACAATTGCTGAAGAACTAACAAAGAATGTTAGTATTTTATACAGTTAGGAACTGAAATCTTCTACCCATAAGAGTAAGAATTTTTAGGGTTTGTCTCTATGGGGAGCATCTAGTCAGCTTTTCACATGTATATGTAGGATCTTTCTAAACTGTTTCACCTTCCCCCTGACCCTGGGCTCCCACAGTAAAAAAGATTCCTGGGCAGCATCCTGGGATATGACCATAACTATTGCTCATCAGTGACCCAAAGACAAAAAATAGACAGCCCAAACAAAAGAGCCAACAGATCACTACTGGCATATGGACGAAGTTCTCTCTCTGCAAAGAGATGAGCAACGTGACTTAGAAGAGAACACTACAAACAGTACAAGGATAAGAAAACATACGAAGATTCCCAGAATCTCCAAACAGAGTAGAGAACTAAGGAAGATTGGTACCCCAGAAACTAGAGGAGAGACAGAATCCCCACATTTAAGGGCCTTGCCACGAAGATGGCGAGGCATACACATACACAAAATAGCCTTTAATCAAGAACCCACGATGATAAGACCTAAAACAGCCATTCGTGTCCAAGGTGGGTATGGAGAAGGGAGAAATATGTAGGACCAGTGGGCATATGAGAAAGGCAATGTCCCCGTGCAGCCTCCTAGGTGCAGGTTGTCACAACGACATTACTGCTTGTGTGTTTTTTCTAAATAGAGCAAACCACAAACAGAATCAGCAAGGGACAAGAGGTTAGAAAGATGGCAAAGCATATTTTTAGCCATCTCTAGTAATTTCCCCATCATCCAGCTTCTTAGCTCTCTTTTATCACCGGCCTAGGAGTAACCAGACATCAGCCTTTACCCTTGGCAACTAACTAAATCCAAATAAATACTTTTCCCTTTACCTCTTTACTTGATAATTCCCACTCAAGCTTCAGATTTGAGCTTTGGTTTCTGATTTATGTGTTAGGAAGCCTTCCCCAGGCCCCTGGTTTCCAGGAGTCACCCCCTGCTCTGGGCTCCTGGGGTCTCCTCTTCTCATTGAGACACTCAACCCCCTGTGGTCACTTGTCTGAGGACTCTTGCCACCCACACTGCATCTAAGCACCTTGAGGACTGGGCTGACATCCATTCCCCTTCCTCCTTGTATGTCCAGCACACAGAGCACATTCAGTACATGAATCTTGACCAGCTAAGGTAAAGTCTATGCCATTCCTATGACTCCTAAGCCCAGAATTATTTTGGGTGCAGTGGTATGAGGCTTTTTATACGAGTTAACCATTATTGCTTATTTTTACGTGTGCTCTTTTCAGGCAACATATTTCTATGTCTCTTCTAATGTATCTGATCTGCTCCTAGTAATAAATTTCTGATAAGAAATGTGTCATTAGCATCCACTCTTCGTGAGCAGAGAGATTCCTGTTACACATTACATGGCCCAGGAACACCACCCCCGCAACCCCACCCCGGATGAAAAATGTCATTGTGTTCGAAACAGAAACCACCAGAGAAGTGAGCCTCAGCACAGAGTTTATCAGGTGCCCTTGGAGCAGTGCGTGAGACCCTCTTTCGTCTCAAAGGAAAAGAAGGCTGCTCCTTTACCTTCTGACAATCAAAGGTTAAATTCTCTAGTTGTATTTAACATTACCTAACGACAAGGCATCTATTCGATGTTTGTGATTCTCAGCTTCACAAGCCGGCTGGCAGCAGACATGTCCTGACAAGAGCGTTGAGTGAGGCAGATCCCATGGATGCCTGAGGAGATCACTCCTTTAGGATTCTTTCCACATGAGACCCACAAAGCACCAAAATTACACTGGGCTAGGTCTGTAGGAATGGTATATTCTTTTAACTATGTAAAAAAGAAACATTCGAAGTTTCTTGCTAGTCCCTGTGTTCACCAGGTGTTTTCTCTTTGGTTCACTGACCAAAGTCCTCTTATCTCCTGTCTCGGAGGCATAAAATACATGGTTACTGGGACCCTCAGCTTTAGGAGTTAGTATTTAACCTAAGTGCAAAACCACACAAAGCAAATGTGTTACAAGCACTGGGAGAGATATACCACACTTTGTTGCAGGAATCAGTCCTAAAATCCAATCTATCTCTGTTGGCATTAATGCTGAAGATGAAGGAATCAAGGATGCACTTGCTAAATTTGCAGGTGGTGTTAAATTAGATGACATTCCGATGACTATAAATGACAGGATAGAACTTCAAAATAATTGTAATCAACTAAAAATGGGCCTCAAAGAAACAAAGATGAAATACTAAACACAGAAGGGGTAAACCATATAAGATGGTGGCTGACAGATTTGCTCTCTTTCTCCCAATCCCCCTGCTCACCCCCATCCAGCACACACACTGAGAACATTGCTAATTCCAATTAAATTAACAAACATTTACTGAGTGCCTACTCTATGGTAAGCACTGTGCCAATTAAGTATACAAACACGCAGAACATAGTCTCTGACTCTAAGAAGCTTATAAGCCTAATTAGGGAGATAGACACACAAAGCAAGAGGCACAACTGAGGGCCGCCACGTGCAGATAGGGACACGCACAGAGGCACAGGAGCACACGAGAGAGGCTGAGGCTCAGCGAAGAACTTCCCCAGGAGTTTACATTTAAGCTAAGTCTTAAAGGATAAGTGGGGTTTGCAAAGCAGATAAAGGGCAGAAGAAAACACCAGAAATGTGGAAGAACAAACTGGAAGTCACAGATAAATGGAAGAGCAAGTGGCCTTCTAAGAATTTGGCCCATAGCGCGTGGAAGCTGGGCAAGCGAGTGCAGAGGGCTTAGATCATAAAAGGCCTCAAATGCCACGCTACATTGCTAAACATCATGTAACATCTCCGGAAGAGTCTGATCAGAAGAGGTTAGTAAACTGGGTAAAGGGAAAGCAAACCAGCAGTAGTGGGTAGTCTGGAGGCCATGAGAGTCACGTTGCGTTTACACCGACAAGTGGATTCAGACATGGAAAGGGTATTAGCAACGCAGTTTTTATGTAGAAACTTCAATTGCACTGAAGGCTCACAGCACTGTCTGCTGTACACAGAAGACATTCAAAACCACGTGTTGACTTGAATTAATACCTTAGATGGAAACAACTTGGGTGTCTACAAGAGCCAGGTAGTTTCTTATAGAGAATAATCTGTCCCACTGCCTTAGAACCTTTGACTCTTGTCAGTATCCTCAAGATGCTTGTTGGTTATCACAAAGCAAAGTAAACTAGAGAGTGTGAACCTGTCCATCAGGTCCAATCTACGATGATTGGTAGAAAAAACAAAAAAACACTCAAAATTAAGCTACTAGGTTAACAAATAGTTATCAAAAATGGGGCAGTCAGTGTTGGTAAGGTATGGAGAATCACTTACACCACTAGTGAAAGTAAAAGTTGTTCACATTGTTATTAAATACAGTATTTCAGAATATTCAAAAGTATACAGGAATAACATACATCCACGTACTGCCCATTTAGCTGAAGAGTTAAAACTCTCAGAAATCACTGAAACCCTTGTAAAGCCGTTCCCCTTCATTTCCCTCTATACATTATCACTACCATGAATTTCTCACTTTGACGCTTTTTAATGTATTTACTCCAGGTGAAAAACTCCCAAAATAGTATATAATAACCATTTGCATGTTTTAAATATTACATAAATTATACACAAAACATACAAAAGCAGACCCTTTTGAAGCCTTATTCCTTTCAACAATGTTTTCTGGGATTTATTTGTACCGATAAATGAAGCTCTGGTTATTCACTTCACAGATATGACGTATAGTAGGCAACTGCATGAATACACCATGCAACATTTTCAGAGATGGATTTTTAAGTTGTTCCCAGTTTCTTGCCATTAGAAGTCATGCTGGAATAAACTTTCCTGCAGTCATAGGATAGTTTTCTTGGGTACTGATTAATGTAAATGTATTTTCAACTGTCCTTTGCTACATATTGCCAAATTGTTCTAAAAAGTTGTTGAACCCATTGACACTTTCCCCATCTGTTTCTGAGTTTCTATTGCTTCACAGCCTCAAAGCCACTTAGTTATGGTCAAAATTAATTTTTGACAATCTAATGGCTATGAAATGGTTCTTGCAATTTCAATTTATTTCCCTGATTACTAGTGAAGGTGAGCATCTTTTCATGTTTATTGACCATTTTGGTTCACTCTTCAGTAAAATGCTCAGTTTAAGACATTTGCCCATTTTTTTAATGGATTATTTGCTTTATTATAGAATTTGTTCTTACATGTTCATACTAATATTTTGTTAAAAGCCTTTATAGAAAACCAATTAGTCCTATGTATTAAGGCCCTTAAAGATGCTCATGCCCTTTGACCCAACAATTATACTTCAATGAATTAAAACCAAGGAAGTAATAAAACTATGCTAAAAGATTTAAGCTTCAAAGATATTCATCAGAGCATTGCTTATAACAGGAAAATATTGCAAGCAATGCTCTTAAATAATAGTCATAAAAATTATAAATATGAAATTCTTCAACAAAAAAGTGGCATATCCATAAAATAGACGGTTATGCAGACATTAAAACTAACATTATAGAAGAATGTTAAAAACATGTCAAATGAAATAAAGCAGACTGCAAAAAAATTCTCAAGGAAAAATAAATTACTGCTAATTTACGGGATTGCAAGTATATTTCCTTCCTTTTATTCCTATTTTTTTCTTAAAAATTCTAATAAAAGATATAACATACTTTTGAAAAAGTTATCCACATAATATAACAAGGAGACTCTTTCAGAACTGTATTTAATCAGAAGAAAAATGCATCAAAGAGACAGAATTTTGAAAAGTACCAGATTACAAGTAGCACTGAAAGCTACAAATGAGACCAGCGTGTACTTATGTGTAGGACTTCTGTTTCCAAGGCCAGACATTTCAGCCAAACCCGCAGAAAATGATCACCCTTGGATCACTGCCGTCTCACCTAATGAAAAATAATAACCTGAGTAGTTCTGTGGGTTCCATATACAGCAGGGGTTGGTGCTTCCCAAAGGACTTATAATCTAGGAAAGACAGATGAGACAATTAAGACAAACAGACAAGAGATGGGGAAGGCAATTTGTACCCCGGTCATGGAGTGGGCATATGGTTTCTATGTTCATGTGTACATTTCAAGACAGTTTAAGGAGATTTAAGCCAGTTCTAAGTAGAAACTATAGTTAAACTGAATCTAAGCCTTATAAAATAAGAAGTAGATATTATGCAGCTGATGGTAGAAGGCATCAACTTGGAATGAAAAGACTGGTTCAAAAATACCTTGACCCCAAAGCTTGATGGTCTGGACCATTGGAATAATTGTCATTTATAAAACATTTGCCTATAATTATCCAAAATTTTGAAAGACTCAAGGTCAAGTGTGGAATAGAAGAGAGAACTTCCTTCCCAGTCAGGCAAACCTGGGTTCAGCCTTGGGCAAATTACTCAAACTCTTCAGCCTCAATTTCCTTATCATAAGAATGGGGATAATAAAACAGAATCAACCTGGCATAGCTATTGGACCTTTAGAGATAATAAAAATAAGTGATATGTGTGATATGCTAGAGGCATTCAATAAGTAGAAAATATTGATCATAGGACTATAGTGGCTTCTTCCACACTTGGAATTGGGACATCATTGGATAATATGTCCCAAATATTTAACTGCTATAACATGTAAATGAAACAAAACTCTAAAATCTTTGATTAAAAGTCTACTAGGAATACCATTTGGTTTCAAGCTTTATTTGTTCTATTTAGAGTTTTTTTTTATCTTAAATAATCACAAAGTAGAACATTTTAAAAGATACTTTATAAATAGGAGGAGTCAAATACTAGCCCCTTCCATTTCTTGCTCATGTAAAATATACAATTAATATTTTAATCTTGCTCCTAAAATAGTACCCAACCATTTCTCCTTTGTTTTGCCAAGAAGAGACAGATGGTGAATCAGCTTATAAATCAGCCCCCAAAATTCTTGAAGGCAAATAAGTGCTTTATAAATCAGGGTTTTAAAAAGGTCTCATTTTTATAACAGTTATTACTTTGAAGCAATCTTTCCCTAATTATCTTCATAAACATTAAACAGGGCTAATTTATGAGTTCCTGAACAATTTTGGGTTTTCAAATGAAACAATCAAGATCCCACATGCCTGCCTTTTCTGTTTTAATCATCAGTAACATATATAATGACCTTGATCAGCCCTACGGTTCGTTAAGCTATGACCCTCATAGATAATGAAACCATACTGAGAAATTATTATTTGGCCCTGAAATTTTGAATATATATGAAAATGACTTTAGTTTGATAATACACCTTGATAGTTTGGCTTGTGGCCTCATACCCAAGAAAAAGAGATAATCAGCAAAAAAAAAATAAATAAATTATAGAGATTGCCACAGGGTCTCTAAAATGATCCACACCCTCCAAACATCACTTGCCTTTGTGCTGACCCTACCTCAGTTTCTCAGAGGAAAAATAATTACACTACACCTGTCTTCAAAATATACTAAAATGCTGTATGTTAAAGATGCTATAAGAAAGGGTATATATGACATGGGAATTTTCTAAAGCTTCTATCAAGTTTATAAAGCACCAGGTTGGACCAACCATATTCTATAATGATTTTATTATAAGAAATTGTCAACTTTTGTTTAGAGAATGGAAAGTCAAATTCCTTTAACAAGACACATGGCATGGAGAGTTACTTTTTATAGTGATTCTTCTGTTATTACAAACCTACAATCTCTGATCTGTCCACAATTCTAAAATCCCCAAAGCTCTGAAAATTCATTTAACCGCAAAACCTGATCTAACCAGAAACCACGTAAAGATTAAACCCGACCTGGCCTGATGTGAGGCTATTGTACTCAGCCCACTATTGTGACTCTCCGTATGTTTTGCCACTGACATCTTAATATATTTGATTGCAAAGCACTGCCCTAGGCTCTGTGGAGAATGTCATGCATCTGTTGCATGTGTGATTCCTTGTGTCATATGCCCACTCTCTATTGCCTTTCTAAAATTCTGAAAAACTCTGAATTCCAAAACACATCTGGCCCCAAGGTTGTGATATAGGACTATGGACCTGTGCTAACATTTACACATTCCTTTCTTCTAACCAGGCAGAAGAAAGAAGTTAATGGGGCAGCCCTAGGTTTGGAGAAACGATGACACTTCAGGTGAATGTTCAAACACAGAGATGCTGATGCCTCCAGATTGGAAGAACATGGTGTAAACTCAGCCCTCAACGACACACATCATCAAGGGAGTGGTTTGTTCTGGGTACAGGCACCATTTTAAGGGGACTAGCCATGCACAACAGACCAACTCCAAGATACAAAAGTGCAACTAATGAGCCCCAGGCATATACAGACATGATCAAGGACTGAAGTTCTGTACAGGCCCGGGGATAAGTGCATCTGAAGACTGGGGAATGGGATAATCATCTTTATACAGAGTAGAGACTGAAGCTGGGACCACAATTCTGATTAACCCAAGGAAGGGCAGGATTAACAGAAGCAAGATAATATCTAAAGGGTCCCGTGTGTGTGCGTTCACAAAAGAGGAGAATTACTGAACATGTCAAAAGACATTCGGAAAGGAGGCAAAGATATGGCCACGTGGTCAGGCCAGAGGTCAGGGACAATGGGGATGCTGAGTGTGGAAGTAATAGATTTGAATCATGGTTTCAGAAACAAAAGATAAAACTCTAAATGATGCCACATCCAAAAACCATTTGCTTATTTATTTATACCCCTCAATTTTAGATCTTTGCTTGTTTTCTATTTTCCTTTTTCACTTTCTGGTTTAAATATTTAAAATTGATAACAGAACTAATTACCGCATACATCCAGATACATAGTACTTTGCAATTTTAATAATATTTTATGAAATTTTTTGAGACAACAATGTTTAAGGGTGTTAGGACAGACGTTATCCCTAAAAATGAAATTTAGACTCAGAGTTCAAATCATAGTTTGGTCATCTCTACCTTGGATAAATTAATTAAGCTATTAAAGCCTTGGTTTCCCCATTTGGAAGATGGGACGATATCATCTACTGCATAAGATTGTTAAGAGAATTAAATAAGACAATGTATATGAAAATGCTTTTCAGCATTTATTAACACTAAATTCCTATAACTACTGATTATGACTATGGTGATTCTATCTGTGACTTTGTGTATGTTTTACTATTAGAAATTATCTCCTCTTTTCTTTCCTCTTCCATCAAGTCACAATTTATCTTTAAAGGCAATGCTTTATAACATAGCCAAAATCAGTACCAGGAAGCCTCAATTCAATTTTCACTTAAAAAATAATTCTGATAATTGCATTGGCTTAATATGAACTTTCTGGCATAAAGCAAACTGTAGCCTAGCAAGACACTCAACATTTAAAATGCAATTCCATTAGCTTGCAATTAGTAGTTTTCACACGTAAAGGAAAAATAAATTGATTTAGCACCTTTCTCCTGTTCATAGTAATACCGAAGATTTTTTTCCTTGCCATTATTATACCCCGGCTGCAAATATTAGTTACCCTAACTGCATATCACGTGAACCAAATAAATGCGTTTTCTCCCCCATAATCACGTCAGCAGCTGCTCCAGCATGTTTCAATGGCTATCCACTGGAACTCATTAAGAAAGCATTATGTATAGTAAATTAAAATGCAAGGTCTATGATCTGCAGACAAAAAGATGACAAAGCTTATCAAATGTATGCTTTGGCCTTCTCATTAGCTCACAGGGTTTAAATGGCATGGTCCCCTCAAACAGGTCCCAGAGCATTTTCTTTTGTTATAAGCATGGTGAAGCCAGACGAGCTTTAGGTGCTACAGATACTCCAACATTCCAAAGGAATAACTTTCAAATAGAAATTGGGCTGAAAAGAAAGCTTGTGATATTCTAAGAACTGCTCAGAAGCACTTAATTTTCCTACTCATCATTCAAGGTTCTTCCACAATTATCAAATCCTTCCACTTACTAAGTCAATGTGTGATTATCAGATGCCACAGCATTATTTCATATAAGACATAGTTCCCACACAGGCCTTTTAAGGGGCCTATATACACTTTAATGAAGCATCCATGCCATGACAGTTGTTCCTTGAGCTTCCCTCATGGCTGAAAGGCACCCCACTCGTGGGAGCAGAATGTGGGCATGGGGAAGCCCCAAACCATCCTATATGATAAACAGTTCAAGTAGCTGGGGGTGTTGACATGGAAAATTAAAATCAGGGGGAATATGACATTTGCCTCCAGATATTTTGGGATGGCAACTTCATCCAAGGATAAGACTTACTCTGCAGGGGTCCAGAGGGACCTATAGGCAAGGACCATTGATTAGAATGCACAGGAAAGCACACCTTGGTTTGCTGTACCTTGTGACAAAGTTGTGCACCACTTGCGGGGAATGTTAAGGGACAGTCCCTCCACCAGATGGGACTAGGTGACCTTTGGAGGCCCTTCCAACTATTGGGAGTTATTCTTGATTAAAGCACTAGCCATCCTTTCCACTTCTGACTGCAAACTTGACAATGTCTATGGTCTTTGTATTTCCAGCATCCAACACCATGTCTGGCACACACTTGTGGGACCAGGAGCCACGCTTTACTCAGCCCTTAACCAAGTGCTTTGTACTAAGTGTCTAACATTCATTGTTCCACCACATTCATGTGGTTTCACCAAAAACCTAGAAGAATATTAGCTCTATTTTACAAGTTGAGAAACAGAGGGTTAGAGAAATTAGGTAAAATGTCCAAAGTTACATAGACATGAAGGCGTTGAGAAAAGCAGTTCAAACTCATGATGTTCTAACTTTAAAGTTCCGTTTTTATCCACTGTAGTCCTGTAGTTGCCAAACTCCAATACAGATAGATGCCAGGCTGCCTGTGTAAGAATAACTTGGGGTGCTTGTTAGAAACACAGATTCTGAATATTACCTAGAAAAGCTGACTGAGTGGGTCTCGGTGGAACCCAAGAGCTGGTATTTTTAACAAATTCCCCAAGTCAATTCTGATGCTAATAAAAATAGCTACCACTTATCGAACACTTGTTAATTGTCAGTCACTATTCTAAGTAGTACTTTACATGGATTATGTCATTTATTTTATTTTCACAGACACTCTGTGAGGTAGGTTCTAGTAGTATCCATCCCCATTTTCAGAGCAGGAACCTGAACTTTGGAGAGTTTCAGAGTCTTTCCCCAGGGTTCAAATGCTGTCAGCTGGCAGAGCTGGAATTTGTACACAGGCTGTTTTATTCTAGAACCAGTACTCATAACCATGAGGCTACATTATCTCCCAATAAACACACCAATGATTCAATAATTTGTTAAAGAATACCTGGCACTTATTTGTTCAGAAAAGACTGATATAAAATGAGAGTATTCTAGCCGCTATACTTCATTAACAGTATATGAATTGGTCAATATCACACATTGTTAGGCATCTTTGAAGTGTGGTTACAAATATTTGCTCTCCTGTGAAGCCTCCCAAAGTAGCTGGGCAAGATGAACTTCTCATCCAGCACGCTTCCAGAGCCCATCAAACCACCCCTGTCACCCACACACCAGTAAAGACAGGATATTCCCCACGCTGAGCACGGGGCTTGTGCATCTCAGTACTGACCACAATTGTCAGTCCACAGGTGACCCCCACGTGTATATGCAGAACGGAAGAAAAAAGTGCATAAAAAACACTGATGGACAACAGAGTTGGCTGCCAGAAAGTGGTATTTCTCTCTGAGACAAAAGAGAACAATAAGTGTGGGAAGTTCTGTTGGCCAGGAAATAAGCACTTTTTTAAAAAATTAACTTCTTATATTTTCTAGGAATTCCAATTCCTAAAACACGGTTCTGAATGAAAGGCATTAACAAAGGTGAATGTGTCAATGCATCCTGTTGTTAAAAAGAGTAAAGCTAATTAATAAATAAGATACTGAAACTCTTCAGCATGAGCAAGGGAATGCATCTTGGTAAAACAATGCACAAAACATCCTATGTTCGATCTGAGGATAAGAAAGGGAGGAGACTCTGCTTTGGGAGAAGTTCTTTAAGTTCCACTCCTCCCTTTGCTATTTGCTCACTCTGATTTCACCTGCCTTTGCCAGTTCTTGAAACAGTAAGATGCTGAATCCTCCCTAATATTCCAGATAAAATTTCCTTGAAGCTGAGCTGAGCTGGTATTTTTTTTTTCCCCACAAGCCAAGGGGAAAGAGAATTAACTGAATAAAACGTATGCAGCATGAAAATGCTCATGTATTCAGAGTAAGGGATGCTGATCTTAAGACTTCCAGTGTATATAGCAAAAAGCTTTCCTGATCCCCAAATGTCGTTCGGCAGACTGCTGCTCCCCAGTCCCAAACAGTGGAAGTATCTTCAAACAGGTGACCAAACATTCACTACACCATGATGAGCACTGCAATGGAGGCGAGGGTGGGAGAAAGCTTCTTGGAGATGTCATCTAAACTCCATCACTCCTCCTTTTAGACTGCTGACCTTAAACTTCAAGGCTCTACCTAACCAGGCCCCTGCTACGATGCCAGCCCTCTCCATGTGCCTCACCTCCTTTGCTACATCCCTGTTCTACCTAACACTATTTTGCTGACACCAGCCCATCTTTTTTCCTAATACTGGCTCTTCCTGCAGTGTCCTGGATGTGGAGTTCTCTCCCCAGCATCCAACTCACCTTGTGGTTGGCTTCTTCTCATCAGGTGTCAACTTCAGTGTTAGCGCATCAGTGTGGCTATTCTAACTACTCAAGTAAGGTTCTCCATCCCCACTCCTCCCATTCTTATTAACGTCATGATGTTCTTTTTTATTTTTTCATAACACCTTGCATTTTTTAAAATTTATAAATGTGTTAATTTTAATTTTCATAAATGTATTTACTTTGATTTGTATAAATGTGTTGAATCTGATTGTGTCTATCATTACTTCCAGACTATTAGCTCCATGAATGTGGGGACTCTGTCTGATTCAGTTGCTATTACATAACCAGCCATGGTGGGGAGGAGGGAAAAGTATGCCATGCAGCAGGAACAGCGTGGGGAAAGCCCCTCTCTCTCCTCTCATCCCACAGAGAAATGTAAAGCATCCTTCAACAGGGCTGAGACTAAGGGGAGACAAGTGACACACCTGCCCTGGGTACAAAATTTATGTGGATGCCAATTTATTTATCATAATCTAGATAAATAATAACCTAATGCCATATTTTTTAAAAAATCAAAATTAATGAAATCCATGATAAACAAAATATCAAAATTTTATATAAGGACAGAGTCAATATTACTGATTTTTTTCTTTTAGCCACAGGCTCCAATATGGCTAGGCATGGCACAGCCCTTCAAACATTTCCCTTGGTTCACACAGCTCAGAAAGAAAAAGATCTTCTATTTTGTCTCTGGATGATTTCGCAACATATCTGTAGGGCAATGGTGATGGTTCATTCAGGAAAGGAGTCCCCTCCCCTACTCACAGAGAAACATCCTGTTTCAAAACGCTCCCCAGTATAATTATGTTGTACGTCTACAACATAATTATACTTTAGCTATACAGTGTCCATAACGTACATCTAATGAGAGTAGAGGTACTGGGTGCATGTGTTGCGTGTGTGAATGAGTATGTTTCTGCAGGTTATAAAGGTCACTCCCTCGCAGTGGGAAGCTAAATTTCATCTATTTGTCTTACAAGCAATGGTGGCTTTGTGCTGGCAGCAAGCTCTGTATCATTGGGCCGCAAGCACGTACAAATACATTTTCTAACCCTGTTTTCAGAAAGTTCTCAATTTCCTATGAATGCTCTCTTGTCTGCTAAAATACCACTGTTAAAAAAGTGAAATCCAAACCAACAAACGCTGTCACAGACAAGGAAGCAGCAGCACTCCCAGTCCATTCATTTGTGGGATTCTGACAGCTGTGTAATTAGTCCAGCCTCGCCGCTCGCCTGTGGGTTGGAACCGGACCTGTGCGGAACATGGCAATGCAGGGATCACGGCTATGCTTCAGCAGAGACCTGATTTCCCAGATGGCACCTCCCTTAGAAGAACATCACTCATTCACTGGAAAATAAAAACACATCAACAAGCTGCCTGGGACCAGACAAGAGCTTAATTATCTACCCTCTCTTTAATACGTGGATTCAATATTTACGCTTCCATTTCTCTAACCTCTGAAACAGACACGGAATCTATTTCCCAGGACTCACTTTACAGAGCATCGTTTTAACATTAAGCTGTGCCCAAATATCCAAGGCATCCTTGGAGGAAAAAAAAAAAGACACAGAACAGCTGCTTTTTAAAGCTGGCTAATAAATAGGTCCCTGGCAGTAATAAACCCTGGGCCAAAGACAAAACAAAGGAAAACATATTTTTTATTTGCCTTACACTAACCATAGCTCTTCTTTCTTAATATTATACTTTGAGAGAGCGCCAGGCATGCAGACAAGGCATGCAAAGTTAAAGATCAGCTAGCATTTGAAACAACACAAAATATCCTGTCCTGCAACAGCTAGATTCCTATCCTTGGGCCCCAGGGAAATGTGTGTTTAATATTTTGCCAGATAGAATGTATCATGACATCAAGCCACTACTAGCTTTTCCCCCAATTAAGCAATTGAGGCATTTGCACTACCCTCAAATGAGCAGGGAGTGAATGAGGCCCCATCTGCTCTGAAATCAAAAAGGTTTGACCAAAATTATCCATGCAGTACTTTGCATTCATTTTATCATCAAATACTTCCTAGTACCTCCTCTTCCAAGTACAGGCACTAAAGTTAGAGAAAGTTTTGAAGAACCAGGGGAGTTCATTTAACAGAACCTGACAATAGCCTGGAAGGTAAGCACACAAGTAGTATTATTAACATAATGTGGACAAGGTCTCTTAGAGACATGTTGAGATTTACTCAAGCTGCAAAGCTGGCAAGGAGTAGAGCCAGGCACTGAAAGCTGCTCCTTCACTCTTCCCACCACTCCATGCTCTCTCGCCTCCTGAGCACTACAGGAGCAGCTCCAATGGCCACCTGGAAGTCCCCACAGGAGAGTGCATGCATCAAGCCCTCTAGATGTCTGGAACAGGTTCCAAAGCCACATGCTTTCTGAAAGCACACTGAAGGCCAGACATCCCACTGTGCTCACACATGCCCAGTGTTGCACCATTCAGGCATCTGCCCTTCATGGGCTATGCTCTCACAGCATCTTCCTGCCAAAGGATGGCTGGGGGTCACACCTCAGCAGGCTGTGACACAGTAAGGGTAAAGGACTGTAGCAGAGGACTGTCTGCATTTCAGAGTTATCAGCAAATGCCTTTTTCATATGGAGAAATATCAATTTTTTTAACATCTAATAGTAAATATTTGCAAATTTTGCCTACATTCAAATTTATTAAATAGCTATCAAGTGCTTGTACATGGCCCCTGGAAGACATGTACAATGCTAGCTGAAGAATTCTATTGAATGAAGGCAACAGACTTCTGACGCCAAGTAACAGAGCAAGGATGCTGGTGTTTGTAAGACTGGTCCCACCCCTGCCTCACAGCCTGCTCAGACCCAAGATCAAGCAAAATCATGCTGCCTCTTGACATTCCTCTCTACAGTACAAGTTATAACAGCTCACCATGTAAAACGTCTTTGGAAAAGCTAATGAAAAGTCACCTGTGCTTAAAACTATAGTCAATGCCTCATATCACCTTGGAAATGAGCAGGTAGGAGACATAAATTAAAGTCACTCTGCTAGTGGGATGGGAAGCGGAGCAGGAGAAATAAGCAGTGCAGATAAGAGCACTGAGTTTCTCAGAGTTTCATAGCAAATTACAGAAAACAACTTGACCTCATTCTAATACAAACACTCTTCCCTATTGGGTAAAAAGCAGAGAAAAATATATGTTACAAGTCCTGGAAACTTAAAGAAAATATTTCCACGGAAAGTACAGCTATATAAGCCTCTATACACAGGGGAGAAGATACAAGTAAATGTCAAAACCTGGAAAGAGCAAGGGAAACATGGCTTCCAAATATAGATTAATGGGCATGATGGCATTTATTATTTATCAGCTAGCTCTGTATGATTCTGCCCATTGCTTATGTCCCCAGGGCAAAAATACAATAAAATTCCATTAGTTAAAATATTTAAATATTTAAAATAGCTGGAATATCATAGTCTCATCATTGCATGGTTTGCCATAGCATGGAATTAAAACAAAAAAAAGGAAAAAGAAGCCACCTAACAATAGGAAGTGCATTAGGGAAAACGAGAGTTTTTCTGGTCATAAATATTAACAGGAGACTTTGAAGAGGAAGATAATGCTTTCTTCTTAGCCGTTAGACACGTGAGAGACAGGTGGGCTGCTAGCTTAATTCTGACCCAGAGGTCCAGGATGTTTCCGTTTGTTTATTTTTCTGTTATTATATCAAAAAATACTTTTACTGTGGGGGAATTAGACTGATTTGGATATGGTAATTTTTAATGGAATTTTTTTTTTTAAAGGCAAAGGTATATAGTGTTGTTCACTGACTCATTTTTCTTTCCCATTTCTCTGGGCAACCGAGATGAGTCAGGGCCCTCTTTGCAAAGCAACTCACAGGCAGCAACCAGAGGTTGCCCGGAGTGATCGCAATCGCACTGCTAGCTTCTCAGAACTCAAAGGTCCAAGCCACACCAAACCACACATGCTACTCCTCCATCTCATGCATACTTACATTTCCTTTCTACCTACTCACTTTACTTATCACCCAAAACGTCTTCTTCAAGGTTTTCTAGCTACCCCGGCTCACAGAGCTCTTGGCCCTTCTCTGACCTTCCAAGGGCAGAAGCTCATTCTCAAAGGTAAAGGGAGGCTTAGGCGACTGATGCTCCAGAAAAGGCCTCTCCTGGTCACTGGAGAGGTCATTTCTAGTCTTCACCCATAGGACCTACAGGCTCTTTTGTGCTTTCCTTGCCTGTTCTCTCCTATATCACATCATATACTCTGCCTTCCACTCTTGGATTTGTTGCTTGGGATTGCCTTGCTCCTGTGCCCCTCCTGCCTGGAAATGGGCAACAGTCTCACCTTGGCCCTCACCTCCCAGCTGCAGACCCGTGACCTCCCTGGTTACCCACAAGTTTGGGTATAACAAAACACTGGAATGAGCTGCATGGCCATGGAGATGTCGGTCTCACCCTAGTGCAGTTCACCACGACACACACACAAAGTGTAAGCCCCTCAACGCACAGAAGTGGAGACTGCTTGAATGAATGATAGTGCATCCACACAGGGAACAGTATTTGATCATCAGAAAAACTGTTGAGAAACGTTTATTAATAGGTAAAAATATTGGTAATTTACTATTAGGTGCAAAAACAGCTTGCAAATAGTACGGATAATACCATTTTAAAAAAATTTATATATGTACACAAAAGACAAAGATATAAAAAACTAATATATCAAGGTATTAAAAATAGTTGTCTCTGAGGGGTGTGATTATGGGTCTGGTTTGTTCCCCTATATTATATCTGTATTTTATCATTTGTTTACAATGTCCATGAACTGCTTTTATAATAAAAAAAATCAATAAAAGTTTTTGTTATTGCTCTGCTTTATTTTTTAACAGAGTCATTGGAAGAGGAAATGATAAGGAAGTTCTTCCAGGTGAAAAGGTTGGATATTACTGTCCTTGACTATATGCTATACCACACATGTGGCCATGAATTATAGATTCTTCATTAGTTCATGTGCTAAGTCTGCCTACTCAGTGAAACTATAACCTCCGTAAGTAATAATATAGCTATAGCTATTGTTGATAATATTACTCCATATTATTTACAGAGGCCCTGGTTTAGGTGTTTGATATGCTTTACTTATTTAATCTTAACAGTGATCCCATAAAGTAGGTACTATTATTATTTGTACTTTTAGAAGAAACCAAGTAGTCAAGTAACTTGCCTAAGGTCACTCAGCTAAGAAGTAGTAGAGCCAAAATTCCAGTCTAAGACTTTCAGAAATTATAACATCACAGAGAAATGAAAAGCAAAAACCTCATTTGCAGATTCTCAGGTTGCAAGGATCCAAGCTACAACAGACCACACATGCTGCCAGTTCTCCCATCTGTAGCATCCTTTTATCTTATCTCTTCCTATTTATTTACTCTTATCGAGGAAAGCTGAACTACAGTACTATTTTCTCCAAGAAGCTTTTCCACATTGCTAACTAAAGAGTAAACATCACTATATACTTGCTAAATAATAATGATGTAAGTTAATACTCATAGTGTGTTTATCGGGCTAAGAGTTTTTCATCTGATTTTACTTTATTATTATTCCCATTATGCAAATAAGGACACTGAGAGGTTAAGTAACTTCAAAATCCCAAAATAAGGAGTGGGCCTAGGACTCAGGTCCAGTAGAATCTCACTCAAGAGTTCATGTTCTGGCCGGGCGCGGTGGCTCACGCCTGTAATCCTAGCACTCTGGGAGGCCGAGGCGGGCGGATTGCTCAAGGTCAGGAGTTTGAAACCAGCCTGAGCAAGAGCGAGACCCCGTCTCTACTAAAAGTAGAAAGAAATTAATTGGCCAACTAAAAATATATAGAAAAAATTAGCCGGGCATGGTGGCTCATGCTTGTAGTCCCAGCCACTTGGGAGGCTGAGGCAGAAGGATTGCTTGAGCCCAGGAGTTTGAGGTTGCTGTGAGCTAGGCTGACACCACGGCACTCACTCTAGCCCAGGCAACAGAGTGAGACTCTGTCTCAAAAAAAAAAAAAAAAAGAGAGTTCATGTTCTATATCACCATTCAACTAATGGAAATTCTGCTGAATAGTGGCTCTACAAAAATACCATACTCAATAAGTGGCATTCTTTCCACCCAAAGTCATGTCATATAGCCAAGCTGGTAAAGTCAGACAATTGTCAATGTTTTCCTTGCCTGCTTGATTTGATTTCCCAGGTCACTGCCTACAGGAAGCCATGCTTCAGCCTAGAAAACATCAGCCCATGAATTAACAACATAATTACTGTATGATATCAGCCGACACCGCACAGTAGTGAACAGGTGTCCTGGTAGAGTAAGATTAATGAAGTGACTGTGGCAGAAGCTTGTCAGAGCCTCAATTTCTGGGAACACAGAGAGTCATCATGTTAAAATTGCAAGGCGTGGATCAACTGAAGCTATACCCAGAGAGTAATCTTAATTCTCCAGGACTAATTTCAAACTGTTCCCCAAATTTTAAAATTCAAATGTGATGATTTTCACATTCAAGAATTGAAGAAAGTATCTGAACATCATTCTAGTGTCAAGGATATTCCCCAAATTTCACATTCTTGTATAGTGGCTGGTCTACAGCCAAACCCCCGACTATTCTCGATCTCAGCGGATGCCAAAAGGTTGCGGATTCTTGGATGGAGAGCACATGGGAATCTCCTGTTTTGTAAGAGCATGGGCTGTGCCACTAAACATAGCCGACAACTGTGGAACCTTGGTCAAATTTCCCTAAGCTGCCTAAACCTTATTTTCCTCATTTGTCAAATGGGGCAATTCACAGAATTGTTAGGGTTAAAAGAGATAATGCCTATTAAACAGGGCTTGGTACATGGAAAACACTAAGTAAATGTTAAGTATTACCGTTATCATCTATTTCCTAATAAACACATGCATACACCTCTAATTATACTGTGTTTGAAATGTCTCTGGCCCTCATGGTCCAATCCAATGGTTCCATCTAATAAGTCTCAATATTTTTTTAACCACACCCAAACGCCTATCAGGGTTCCAACACACAGAAAGTAAACTCAAAGGCCTACCCTAAATAAAACTAAACTGTATCCTGACAAGGTTAAATGGGGTTCCTGGATCCCTTCCTGCTGACTTTCACTGAGTCATAAAGGTTTCCACCAATTGTGTTCCCTCCCCATTTGGCAAATCCGACACCAGAGCTGCATGAAACAGAAACATCAAACAAATATAAATGCTGTGTGCCCACATGTCTTTTACCAACTGATTCCCAGAGGCTGGCCTAACTCCTGATGATGTTGGGATTAAATCGGCCTGGTGGCACTACACTCCTGGGAAGCAGCTATGGACCTGCAGCATCTAAAATGGTAGCCACCAGGCTATTGAGTTCTTGAAATGGAACTAGACTGAATTGAAGCATATTTTAAGTGTAAAATATGCACTGGATTTTGATGATTTAGTAGGACAAAAATGTAAAATACTTTATTAATAACTGTTATGTCAAGTGTATGTTGAAATGATATTATTTTGGATATAAGGAGTTCAACAGAACATATTATTCAAATTATTTTCACCCTTTTTGCCCTTTTTACTGGAAAATTTAGAGTTATGTATGTGGCTGTACCCTGAAAATATACCCATCTAATATGTATTAATAAGAAATAAAAAGAATTTCCTTGGAAAAAAATACATCTATGGCTGGCATTATATATATGTGTGTGTATGTGCATACATATATATATGCGTATACGTATATATACACATATATGCATATATATAAATATAGGCAAGCACTGATTTAGACCATGAGGTCCACAAGTCCCATATGCTTGTACAGTTTACTTTTCTTACATGGACATTTATTTGATGGTTTTGCATGTCACCTAGACAGGTAAGAGTTAAAAGGAAATAAAAGAAGTGTAGACAATAAAATAATGTCCTAAACAACAGAGTCCCTCAATAAATGTTAGCTATTTTTATACAGTTAGTTTTTATCATTTGAATACAGTTAGTAAAAGCTTAAGTTTATATAAAGCAAATTTCTTTAGTCAAGGACTTTTCAAAGCTACTCTATGCTAATCACAAATTCTGATTCTCAGAGAAAATAAAGTGGTCAGTGATTCTCAGACTCATGTGATCGTGTACTGCTTTTAGTCCTTTGCTTTTTTTCCTTTCTTTTTTTCCCCCAGAAAAGAGTTTTGGGAAATGGTTCTAGTTTTACTTTGAAATCTGGAGAGGTACAAAAAAAAAATGAGCTGACTAAAATAAGAAAAAGACTCGAAGAAAGAAGAAAGGGGCATGAACCATTTGGCCTGGCTTCATCTGGGTACAGTGGTATCTTGGTAATAATACCTGATGAACATCTAACTTGTTCCATTGGTTTTATTGGTGAACAGGGAGAAAAGCAGCATCCGAGCAATCCAGGCCTGAGAACATCTTTTCGTTAATTTCTTAATGTTCAGATCCTCTCTCCCCATTTTACTTGGGGAGAGGAAGAGAGCTAATCAGTAAAGATACGAGTGGTGGTGGGCAAAGATCAATAACCAAAATAGGAATACCAAGTTAGGATTACTAAGATAGATGTTTACAGGACACTTAATCATCCCCTTCCTCCAATGTTTTATTCATATCTATCAAAGAATGAATATTTGTTTGTTCTGTTTAGCACTAACCAAATCAAGGACTACAAGGTGACGACATTACATCCCCATGGGTGTGTGTTCCCATCACACTTAAATGACACGTCGGTGCTCTTTAGGAAATTTCTTCTCTGCCACATTCTCTACCAACTACCACGTCTTAGTTATTGATCAAGCCCTCTCCAGTGGCAAAGACTTTATAATGGCCTTCACAAGGCCAGAGGACTTCCACTAATCTCCAACTGCCTATTGGTCTCTGTTACTGTTATCCAAGGTATCCAAGGATACTTACTGTTATCCAAGGTATCCAAGGATACCTTGGATATACCAAGGATATCCAAGGTATCCTTGGATACCTTAAAGGATACGTTTCCTTGAAGGTATCCAAAAGCACTGTAAAATCCATGTTTTCGCAGCTAGAATGATGTCTTCTTTATCTTTATGAATAGTCAGACACTATCACTTGCATACTTTTTGGCCTCAGTTCCAACAACATGAAATCAAGGCCAGAATGAGCATCCAGAGGAAGAACATACCATTAGGAGAGCTCACCAGCAGAGAGCCTTTATGGTACACACCACTAATGCTCACTGGCTGAGGGGGTAGGGACAGTCTCCTATTTTAACTCCCACTGGCTGAAAGCAAACACCCCATATTCCTCAGAGCAATAGATAGATAGCCCTGTACCTAATGGATGGTGTTCTCTCTTACTCTGTCTCTCTCGATATGTCCTATCTATAAACACCTGAAGAAAGTTTCAGAGAAAATAGCACTATAAAAGATCAGAGTTGTTTGAAGAAGTGTTTACAAAGACATGCACTCAAAAACATTCATTGCTCATTTTTTAGGCATCTCCTATGTGACCAACTCATGCTAGGCACTGTCACAGCTTGGGAACATAAAAATGAATAGATACAATTATCGTAGTCTCAACTTATTTTTGTTGCAGCAAAGTTAATGTAGCCCACAACTAACTTTTTTCTCCCCTATAAAGGGGCTTTTCAGTTCTTGTCCCTTTTCATTAATTCAGTTGCCAACTATTCACTTCCCTCTGTTTCACATGATAGGTGCTACCATGAAAAATAAAGGGAAAATGCATTATTAAACTTCATGGAAATATCTATGTGCACATAATAAGGAACATCCAAATACTGCCACGCTCGTATAACTAACATCCACTTTCCCTCATTCAAAAAGGCTTGCCTCTTTCCTCCTTTAATGTCTTTCATAAATTTGGTCTCCAGGGAATGTTGGCTGCTGTTAATTACGCATATCAAGTCCTGCTGTGCCAGAGGAAACTTAATTATTCTAATTTTCAAGGTCATAGAAATATCCAAAGGTGCCAGTTTGACAGTCCAAAGAATAATGCTAGCTCAAGGGAATCAAAGACAGGACTTGTCATGGAAGGCTGGTTACAACCTTATCCACAGAGCTGTGCTGAGGCTTCCCAACTCCACCACCCAAATTAAACTGCTAGGACAAGCTCCTCCAGAGTGACCTGCCAATGAACCTGGCCATTAGTCAGAATCACTTCTTCAGGACATGGGGTGGGGGTGGGGGGGCGGCGCAATTCTTGGGGAGGGAGGCAATTGTCTTTCCAAGATCCCTTAAAACTGCAGCTTTCGGACAGGCAAGTACTTGAGCAATCACTTTGAAAAACCACTTAAATCCACCTGCTCATCTACTGAGGGCTCAGCCAGGAGGGAAAGAGAAAAAAATAAGAAAGGAATTGCTTTGTAGAATTCAAAATCAAAGCTATTTACAGTGTCTGGGAAAACTATCTCCAGGGTAAATTTCAAGAGACTGACCAGAGTAAGGATCAGGATTCTGTTTTAAAATTTCTTTATTTCTTAAGTAACCCGAATTTGGAAGCCCAAGTTTAACAAGATTTTCAATATTGCAACTAAAAGGGGTCATACTGAGAGACTAGTTTCTAAACAATGCTGATCTATCTAGTTAAGAATATTTCAAGGGAATACAACCCAAAACTTGCCCATACTACCAGTTCAGCACAGCCACAAAGGCAAAGGCTATTTAGGATCCTAGGATTACCATCTAAGATGTAGGTAGACTTCAGGATTTCACAACTTCTAGAACTTATCTTCTGATTCACCTGAAGGAGATCCAATTCCAGATTCTCGTGTCTAACTCTGGGTACAAGATTTACCCCTTTCCTCCCACTTCTCCATAAACAGCACATCTTGCTGCTAATTGTTTCCAGCCGTGTGTGGTTTGTAAGGCTTTGCAGGCTGTGACACTATGTCTCCTTCAATCCCTCTCTCTAGCCCATTCATAAAGATCTTTCAAGAAGCCTCCTAATGGAAATTGTACCCGTAAGTCCCCTCTCCCCCACACCCATACATGAGGAAGCAGGCATTTGACTATGAACACAGCAGAGCCCCATCCTATAGGATGGCTGTGCAACCTGTCCTTAAAGAGGGTACAATTTAGCCATCCAATGTCAAATTTAAAAATGCAAAATTGAGAATTTTAAATATTCAACATCATGTTAATCACATTTGAAAGAAGGAACTTTTTTTTAAAAAAAAGTAAGGCCTGAAGGCAATGAACGGGATGTCAACCAGCCTGCCAATGCTGAGCACAGTCTGGTCAGGCAGGGGCTGCATGAACAGTTGTCACGTTCATCGGAGCTGGGGTAGCAACGGCCTCTGGCTGAGGAGGTAGTTACAGTGGGGCAAGACAGGCATGCGGAAGGGAAACGTGAGCCTCAGTGTGCCAGGTTAGAGTCAGTTTTAGGAGAAAGAAGCCCATAAGGCTTATTTTTCCTCACTGAAGTGGAGTTTTGGCTTCTGTCCCTAAGACTAAATTCCAGCTCAAATTCTGCTGGAGTCAGGGAAGCAAGTGACGAGGTTTCCACTGCTGTGTGACTAGTGTGTACATCTGCTTGGTTCTGGGAGATTCAATCTTTGAATGCTCATTTGGCTCTGACACTAACCTATACCCACCAACTTGGCATCTCTAATTGATAAAGACAATATTTTGGCCTCATCTTTGTTCTTTTGCTTGTTTCTCAATTGTTCAGAGCTCAGGCTGGGAGGATTGATGCTCTTTATTAGCCTCACTCAGGCACTGCGACAATGTGCAAAATAGGAATTAGGATGTTATGAAGAGTAATTGAGAAGGCATCTTCAACCACCTAGCATTGAGCCCAGTCCAGTATAAGATTTCACTAAATGCTGGCTGACTCAGAATCTCATACCCTCTGCTGAACCGGCAACCCAAGAGAGCCCAGCACAGTGTGCCAGCCAGCCACAGGCATCGCCAGACTCGAGACAGAGGCTGGCACCGGAGCAGCCCCCACGCTGCCCTTTGGACCTGCCTGCGTAGCAGCATCTGTGAGCCTTGCAGTACATTCGGAAGAACAGCATGAAGAAACGAACAGGAGAATTCAGAGATCAGTGGCTCTAAACAGGGCTTAGTGACAAGTCAAATCCCCGAGATTCCAAATGCAAAAGAGCAGGGAGAAAGGAAGCGTGAAAGCACCAGTTCTGTTTTCCCAGCACACTTTCAGCAGGCAACAAGGACAATAAATTAACGAAGATCGGAGGGCGGGAGGGGGAGTCCAGACCCACCACAAACTCCAGCTGTGGTTAGTAGTTTATCACAGAGAATAAGAAATGCAATTTGAATCCTCAACAAACACTTTTGCTAAAAACTAATTCATGTTCTAACCTCAGAAATGTTCGATTGCTTAGAGTTTTTGTTTTGCCTGCAAATGTGTGCTGTGCTAACCCGTGCCTGTTATAGTACAGACACTGCATCTTAAAGATTACTGAAGATGATAAGCAATTCTTACTATAAAAAGTAACTGCTTCCATGACTAATTTAATGACAGAACGGGTTTAGGATTTATAATTTGAATGCCATACATTTATCGGCCTCCAGAAAATCAGACACTGAAGTGTCACCTCTTAAATATGTAAGTCCAGATGCAATCTTGAAAAAAAAGAGGGGAAAAAAAATCTTGGAGAGAGAAAAACTGACCATTTGGCCCTCGTGGTAGGTAGATTATGACAGCTAAAATGGAATGCTTATATTTTTTTGTGACATTGTTTCAAGCACTTTCATAAATTAATTTACTTCATCTTCAAAACAACCCTAGAATGTAAGTGCTACCTTTATCCCCATTGTACGTTAAGGGAACTGGCCACAGGAAAGCATACAGACTTGTCCAGAGCCAGACGACTAGTAAGTAGCTGTGCCCAGCCAGAGTGAACCCAGGCCATCTGGAGACTTCACTCTGCCACCTCCCCCAAGCTCTAGAATAACCTTTAAAAACTTGTGGTCAATTTGAACCTAATTCCAGATTCTGCCTTCCTGTCAGTGTGTTTGCAGGGTTTTATTCCCCATCTCTCCCTCTGCAAAGGCACAAGCTGCTTTGGACAGGCCTAATTTTCCCTCCTACTGTTCACAAGATGAGCCTTGGATAAAAGGAAGCACTGCAGTTCTCATCTTTCCACTTCTCCTTCCAAAAACATTTTCACATCCCTGACGACTGATTCTGGCTTACGGCAGTAGGTGGACATGCTTATGAGGAGACGCTCGTTCTGGCAACATAGACAGGGCAACCTCACCAACAGGGGAATCTCACTCAGATTCAGCAAAAGAAAGGCATTTCTGTCTCTTTCCAAATAAGACCAGGGAAATTTCATTCTATGAAATTCATTGTCCTCATATATACAGGTGTTACTTTACTTTGTATAATACAATTACTGTATTTCAATTTGGGTAAAATGAAATTTTCATTATAATGCTGCTTAGCTGTTTAATACTATAATACTGTTTATCTGTGACTGGACATTTAGTGGGCCAAGACAGCACAGCTTGAGGCACTATACCTTTGTTCTGTCATTAATCTCCACCTACAAGTAGATATTGTTGTCCTCACTTTACAGAAAAGGAAGTTGAGACTTGAGAAGATTAAGTAACTTCCCTAAGGTGACTCAGGGAGTGAATACAGGAGCAAGGATTTTTGTTCAAAGTCAGTCTGACTGTGAAACCTGAAACACACACACACACATACACCAGTCACATATAAACATATACATATATGTGTGTATTATTTTCAGGTAGTAAGAGGATATGTTAGTAATAATAATTAGGCTGCATTCAATGAATATTTTTTGGCTATCTAATCTGTGCTGCAGTATGTCAACTTCCGTAGATGTAGAGATAAATTTTAGACAGGGTAATCAATCTCAAGAAGCTTACGATACGAATGATTTTAAGAGATGGATAGTATTCGAAATGCAAAGACATAAGACTGAAAATTCAGATCAATTTAAAAGCCAATTTGCACATACTTCCTTTGATGACTACCTAGAACTATATGGAGCTACTGAAAATAAATTTGCATCGGTGAAAAAGTGAACATGAAAAATACATATTTCCATTTGCAATGATACAAAGACATCAGCAGGTCAAAGATTAGAAGATAACGTTCTTGTATTAGGATGGGATTATGAATATAGCCTATGGGCATATGGATACCTTTGTAATTTAATGCATGGGAAGGTGTATTACAGAAACTCATTATATTAAAGAAAATAGTAGTATGTCTTTTTTTGTAAGTGAAAATAAGAAAATTGTGTAAAGGTACTGATCACCCTGAAAATGTCTATTTCATAATTTCTGGCTTTGGTATTTTTTACTGAGAAGCTTGTTCAAACTTGATATTCATTAGAAAACCAATCTTGCTAGAAATTAGTTCTAAAAGAGAATAAAATAATCTGAGAACAAGGCTCATGGAGGAGTTGATGGGTAAGCCATAGGGTCAGTAGAGAATAATTATTGTTAAGAACATGGGCTTATGAGTCAAACTGCCTCTTCCTCTTCAGAGCCCAGGTAACTTGGTGAGTTACCCAACACCCCTCACCTGGCCTTAACTTCCTCATCTGTAAAATGGGGGTAGGGCTTTGTGTGATTATGCACATAAGCACTTGGTATATCATTCATGACACATGGCAATGGCGTCGAGTTTGGCTTTCCACAGGCTTTTGTTTTTCCTTCCAGGCTTGTTTGGGCTGGGGATTGGTGACTTTAGGTCAATGAAATGTTGCATGTATATATGGCACATGACAGGTAAATTCCCCAAAGAGGCTGATTAGTATACTCATAAAGAGGGATGATTAGCAAACAAATGAATTGGGAGTTCAATTTACACTTCAATTGTGAACAACATAATTTGTTAGCATCAGACCTTTTGCTCTAACAGCAGGTTTTAGAAAGAAAAAATACTGATTAACCTAAGGTCATCACTACAAAACACCAAACTGTGAAACACCTAACTTGTTAACATCATTACCAGTGTACTTAACACTTTCACCATTGAGAGGAGAATGAAGTATAATGATGAAAAAAAGACCAAAAAGATGAAAAGGCTCCTTGATGGGTTTACAGATAATTTTCCCTTGTAAAAGACAACACATACATGCACACATACATACATACAAAACAAATGTTAGGCCATTCTTAACCTAAAATATCATCAGAATCATCTTATGTATCATCTTGAACATAGATACTCCCATGATTCTAAGGATAAGTCAGGCTGGATTATTTCTTTTTTACTGTAATGATAAACTTTATTTTTTTTAACTTCAGCATATTATGGGGGTACAAATGTTTAGGTTACGTATGTTGTCCTTGCCTCCCTCCCACCCCGTGGCAGAGCTTCAAGCATGTCCATCCCCCAGACAGTGCACATCACACTCATTACATATGTGTTTACATGTGGTGCTTATTTTTCCATTCTTGGGATACTTCACTTAGTAGAATGGGTTCCAGCTCTATCCAGGAAAATACACGAGGTGCTATATCACCATTGTTTCTTATAGCTGAATAGTACTCCATGGTATACATATACCACATTTTATTAATCCACTCATGTACTGATGGGCACTTGGGTTGTTTCCACTTCTTTGCAATTGTGAATTGTGGACTATTATTGACGCACATAGAATGTCTCACTCTTACTCTCAGACAGTGGATGGAAGATTTGTTTTCCAGCCTTGAAAGGAACCAATTGGGAACTCTTCTGACAGTCACAATGTAAATAGTGACTGTCAACCCAAACTGCAGCAAAATCGCCAGGGGGAGCTTTGAAAAACACATCTATCTACCCAGGCCCCATCCATAGAGATTCTGATTCCACTGCTCTGAGATGCAAGCATCGATATTGCCGAAAAAAATTCTAAAGTAATTCCAAAATGCAGCCAGGTTTGAGATCTACTGACTTAAAATAGTACACTAGTTTTCTAGGGCTGCCACAACAAAGTGCTACAGACTGGGTCTTAAACAACATATTTTATTTTCTCACAGTTTTGGAGGATGGAAGTCCAAGATCAAGGTGTCAGCAGATTTAGTTTCTTCTGTGGCATCTCTTCCTGGCTAGTTTTCTCCCTGTATCTTCACATCATCTTCCCTCTGTGTGTGTCGGAGTCCAAATTTCCCTTTCTTGTAAGAACATCAGTCATATTGGATTAAGGCCCATCTTCATAGCTTCATTTTAATTTAATTACCTCTCTAAACACCGTATCTTCAAAAAGTCACATTCTGATATACTGGAAGTTAGGACTTGTGGGTTTTGAATTTTACTGTGTGCCATCAAAATGACAGAACCTTTTCCTTCTAAAACAAGAGACATTGAAAGGGTGTAGTCATGACATTTCAGATTTTTAGTTTCTGCTAATTTCCCGTCGATGTGTCTTTGAGAAAGGGAAAGTCAAATGCATTGACAGCTGCCACAATCAGATATACTGAGCATTCTTATCTGACTTCCGTGAAACTGATTCATCCATTCCTAAAATTCAATGTGCTTCTAAGAAAATACTATAAACTATATTTTGCGTTTTTCCAGTAATATTCATTAATATAATTAAAGTATTTTTTTTCCCTTGGGAGCCTGGTAGACATTTTCCCTTTATGTCTGAGATGGACTCTAACAAAATTCCCTATGTTTCATTCTTTCTTCTCAAGACACGATTTTTATTTCTTTTATCTATCAAATTTATATATAGCACTTACTCTGTATAGGACACTGATCTAAGACTTTCAAAATAGTGGGTCATTTTGTAAACTCCAAGTTTTTTACACTTGTGCATTTGTTGAGAAAAGATGGATTGTACCACAGTATAAAAGTAAAATGAAAGGACAGAGACTGGAGTCCCGGCTTCAAGTGTGAGGTCTTCTACTTTATAACTGTGTGACTCTAACCTCTGGGGGCTCCGTCTGCTCAATTAAGTGGGTAACTGGGCCGAGTAATCCGCAGTGGGCATGACCCCTCTGGAACGACTCATCATCGAGAGGAAACGCTGAGCAAGAAAGTACAATCCTCACTTGTGTCCAAGTTTACAGGGCAGACACTCTTGTTTATATGATTCACAAAATTATATTTGTACATGCAGAGATAAGAATGCAGATATGGAATAAGATGCTTGATAGAAAAAAAAAAAGTCAGACTTTAAACCAGTAGTTCAAGCTCTAGCTCTGTCACTTTTCAGCTATACGATACATAGGAAATACTCTCTCAAAAACCCCGAGTTTCTTTGGTTTTGACATCAGCTCTCTCACTGGGGTGCTTTAAGTGTCAAATTCGATACTAATACATAAAATCACTTTGTAAGTGATGAAAAAATAAACACTGTGAAAGGCACCATTATGATCTCCTCCTCCTCCTCCTCCTCTTCCTCATCCTCCTCCTCATGCTTCTTTTTCTTCTTGTTCCACCACCACAACAGCATGACAGTTTGGAACAAATGATTAAAAGTGAAGAGCTCATTGAGAAATAGCCATCTTTCCACATAGAATGGATTGGTCTCTTGCAAAAGCCCTTCGGGAAATATCTAAAAACGTAATGTTTAGAACGAAAATAAAATACATGCTTCCTGCCAGACTGGCCTTGGCGACTTAAAAAATTAACTGGACAATTCTCCTGTGTAAGAGACCATATGGCTATTCGTCTTTGGTTTTCAACTTCTGCTCTCATGGCCAAGTCAAGGGCTTAAATCACATACTGGCAACAGTTCAAAAGAATGCAGGAGAATCTGAACATTTCTATAAAAGCAGATTTTAAAAAGGGAGCTGCGTTAAGTTGTTAGAACAAAACACATATGTCAGGAATTTTCTCAGTAGTTCTGCAAAGATTTGACAATACAGTGAAGCGTGCACTTGGGGACTTTCGGCTACTGACATCCCATTGCTGCTCCTCAACAGCTGTGCCAAATTCGGAAAGCTTATTTTTAGAAACAATAAACTAGGAAGAGCCTCTTTTCTCTCCAAAGACTGGTTTGCTGACTTGATTTTTCTCTCAATGATTCAGAAGATTTCAAAATTGCACCTCTAAGTTTGAAAACACAAATATGTGCAAAGGTATGAGACATGAAAGTATCACCTGTCTAAACTTTTTGAAGAGTTATATTTATCATTATGATAATATCAAGACAGATAGGAATCAACCTTTGGCAGGTGGATTAACAGACCACTCCTTACCTGTGTTTGCATTTCACTGCTGAGTTGTCAAAGGGCTTACATGTATCATGCACTGCTTTATTTGTTACTAAAATCATGTTTTGGAAATAGAAACGAAAGGAAGCTTTACCTTCATTGAGAGGATGCCCAGGTTCTGTGAGGCCAAGCACCTTAGCTCAAGTATCCCAACTAATAGCATGGAAAAACTGAACCTCGGGTCTGACAGTTTGGAGTTCTTTTTACCATACAAGACATAGACAGTTCCCTGTGAAGCTTCATCAAACAGGGAGGAAATGTCCTATTTCTCAGTTCACTGGTATGAAAATACAGTCCCCTGGGTACCAGAGTAGCAGGCAGATACACGTTAAAACACATTAAATTCAGACACATACGTATATAGTGAAGGAACCTGGCCTGAGTGATGTCAATGATGCCCTTTGCCGTCAGCTTGGCAGGAAACTCTTGGAGTCTGTGCCTGACCGCTGCTTTGTAAAGTACATGAAGTTGACAATTGCCAAGTAATTCTCAAATTTCTTCAAGGCAGAGAAGGTATACATGCATTTTACGTATGCATGCATGTGTATATTATGTTTGTGTATTTATTATATTTTAGCAATCTGAATACCATGTGCACTCAAATATTTTTCCTAAGTTTTGCACCTAAAAAAGGAAACCAATCATTTATTGTAGGACTTGAATGCCTCACATACCTCACTAGAGAAATGCACTCATTTTTAAACATTTCCTCTCTAGAGCAATCCCTGGGTCATGAAAGCGTCAGCAGAAAGTGGGTAATTGAAAGAGTAAATCTCTGGGGGAACTTTCCAGAGTTTACTCAAGTAGCATCCATGCACAGGAAGTTGATGTCATTCTGGGTAAAGTACTTCCCTAGGAGCTTCGCTGTAGTAGCTGAATTTAGAATTAATTCGGATTGTTAATACTTATATTTTAAATCTTTACCTGCGTCCACTTAGGTTTGTGTCTTGGTCAAGAGATGGAAAGAGGAAAAAAACCTGTTTTACAGTGCTTTAGATACAGACTCTCCTAATTGGCATGAGACGCCATTTTTAGTTTTCAATCAGTGGAACAGACAGCAGGTTCTGTAGGTTCTGGTCGGGAGCAATGAAATGACTCAAGTAGCTGAAGACTGATATTAAAGGCCGGCACACACTGTGGAGTTCCAATTGGTCAGACTCACCCCTCCCGATCTGGGGGTCGGCTATAATTCACAGTCAGTGCTAAAAAGCTATAAGAAGTATTTATTATCTTCCAGACACAATTTACTGCTTTTGATTATTCATTTTTCATTACTATGGAAAGCGAGATTAAACTGTTTCCAAAGCAACTGCTTATATTAATCTTTCAAACACATGCTCCACGTAAAACTCTCTGTCAGGCCAACGGATATAATTCCTGCTGCCAAAACAGCCACAGATAAAAGTAAGCCAACACTAAATAAAAATAATTCTAGAGTCCAAGATGAGGTGGGAGAACAGAAGCAGACAGACAGAGGATCCAGAGGGAAGGACTCGGAGAATGGGGAGGGCCAGGGAGGGATGCTCGAGAGTGCGTTTATTAGACCCAGCAAATTTATTCCATTAACATTTTAATTTCAAAAGTAATTTAAATTAGCACTATATTTAACTGTGAAATTAGATTACCTCTCTGTTTAACATGCAATACACTTATGAACTTAATAAATGACAAGGAGTGAGGTAGGAGTCATACCACATTTTTGAACTCATACAAATTACATCTTAGTGCTATTAAGAGATTGGAAACAACTGCCTCCTTTTACACTACAGGAGCCTGAGATCCAGAGAGGTTCAAAGATGTTTCTAAGGTCACACAGCCAGCTAACAGTATAGCTATAACTAGAACTAACTCACAGAGGCAAACCTACCCCATTATACCACTCAGGTTAATGCATGTTTGGAGAGTTGGGGTTTGAAAGCACAGCTATTATCACCCCTTTGGTAAAACATTCCTTTCCTTTCCATTCTCCCCCTTATTTCAACTCTCCCATTCACTGTCTCCCAAGACACCGCATGCCATTCTACTTTTTTTATCTCTGTCCTCTCCTCCTCGGTTTCTTTGATTGACACCTCCCACCACGGACCACTCACTGAATGGAGGCACCTCTCAACATTCTATTCCCTTTCTTCTCTGTGTGCTGAAGGGTCATATGAACACCACATATGACTCACTGTCTGAGAGCTTTTAATTCTAGCCACAGAAACACACTCTGCCTCTGCAGGGCAAGACAGAAGGGCCAGAGTGAATGCTCAGCCGAGGAGGGTCTGAGAGTTGTGGGCAGGGACTTCCTTGGCCCTCAGTTGGGATAACTCTGCAGTATGCTACCAACTGTTTACCAGAGCTCCCCAGTAGCACAGAGCTCCAGCTGCCCATGTTAGCACTGGTTTAGTAACAAACGGTCTACTGACTTCTTTCCTTTCCCTGCCTCACTTCCTTACTCCCCTGCTAATGCTTTCCAGAATCCTCCCTTAATAAACGAACTGCATTCTATCCTTGCCTCCGATCCTGCTTCTGATGGAACCCAAGACAAGACCAAACACCATCCTGTACATCTCCAGTCCCGTTCAGTACTCCCCATCCAGAACACACCCCTTCTGCATATGCACCCTGCCAGTTACCCACCTGTCAAGGCACAAACGCCCTTCTAATAAGCTCCTTAGCCAATCCCCCAGGGAGAACTCTTCAATGCACACTTCGGCAGCTCTTGGATGAGGTTGTTTATATGTATATTTACTTCCACTATGATCCAGGAACTAAACTGTCAGCTCCTGGAAGGCAGACACCCTGACATATTCGTTCTTGCCTTCACTAGAGCAACTGGGCTTCAGTGCAGTGGACATTCGTCAGGTATCTGCTGAAAAAAGGTGAACTTTAGAAAATGGCCCTAAATAAAACCATGAGTTTTTTATTGAAGAATACTTCTTTATGAAGTTTTTCTTCTTATCTTGCAGGAAGAGATCTGGCTTTCACATTGTAGAATAAGTATACCTAATAAGACAGAGCATACGAGAGAAAAATGCTAAAATATTCTCAATTTCCTGTTTTAAATTGGAGGCACAGGAGTCTGCCTGTTGCAGAGAACTAAAAAAAAAATTTTTTTTAAATTTGTTTTATTTATTTGAAGGCCTTTTGTTAATGTCTGTGCAGCAATGGCTCCTGTAAGTGAAGGAGTTTGGACGTCAGACAATCCATTATATGCAGCATGAGACTGATCCGGAGAGTCTTGCTGCTAAAACAGAGTAAGGCTCTCCCACAGTCAATGACATGCCAATGCAAGGATTTCTGCCTCTGTCTTTTCCTCACACATATAACCGTAACCAGATCTGAGCCACTTGGTTGCCCGAAGTGGTATGACTGTGTAAACACCAGGCCTGCTCATGTATCTGCTGGTTTAGCCAAACTTTTCACGGGACTACAATCTGCTGATGTGTAGCAGAAGCCTGCAGGTCCCCAAGAGCTTCTAAATCCAGTTACCTTCAACTTAGAGTCCTAAATTTACCTTGGGGAAAAGTACTGTCTACGCCAGTGAGATAAAACACTTTAAAATAAAAACACGAGACAACTTGGTCTTCTCTGAGTTCCCACACTTCACTTCCATTCCAATGGCCGTGACCTTGAGTCAGCATGTAAGTTCCCACATCACAGCAAAATATCCTAGTCTCAAATCTTTACTTTGTCTTTTTTAACTAAAATTGTTTTGAGTATAAAATTAATTTGATTATAAAATTCAAACAATAAACTATGAATAAAAAAATTACCTAGAGGAGGGCTGTCCAGAAAGTATCCAGCCATTGTTAACATAATTTTTCCTAGTACATGGCTGGATACTTTCCAGACAGCCCTCAGTATTCTAGAGATAGGTAGTCATGATGGTTACACAATACTGTGAAATACTTAATATTAACACTACAGGACTGTATGTTTAACATGGTTAAAATAGTAAATTTCATGTTATGTATATTTTACTAGCATAAAAAAGATCACCCATGACACACCACCCAAAGATAATCATTATTAACATTTTGATTTATACCCTCTCTGGACTTTTACGAATGAAGGAATAATTCCTCTCAAATACACGTTTTAAATGGGATTACACTATTATATTTTATACCTTTAAAATTATTTTGGCAATATCTTTGTGATCTATTTTGACATAAACATCTGTAAGGACTATATGACATGAAATTATTTAACCCATTTTTAAGTTTTTTAATTGTTATTTAATATGTTTTGTATTTATTTAACCAAGCCTCCATTATTAGATATTTAGGTTGTTTTAGTTTTTTACCACTGTCTTGCAAAGTTTTCTAAAATCGGAATTGCCAGGACAGAGGAAGGCACATTTTTAAGTTTTCGATATACACCGCATGACTCCCTCCCACATTTCTACCTTTAAAATCAGGAGCCTCTCCCTCTTCTACATCATCAGCCAATTACTTTTCCTTAGCCCAGGTCTAATCACCTCTCTGTTTCTCTCTCTCTCACCAATTAATGCTCCCCTAATCTTGCTCCCCAGACTAATAATTAAAGTTCAAATTCCATGTCTTGGCATTCAACACTGATCATGATCAGGTTTCTACAGCTTATTCAGATTTGGCCACTTACTACTTTCATTCACACATTACACAGCTGAGCCAAGCTGGATTACTCGCAGTGTTCCCATTAAGATCCTCAATTCTCTGCCTCTGTTTGTGCCTTCCCTCCTGGAATATCCTCACCTACCGCTGACACCTGTTGAAAATCTATATCTCTTTTGTATCCCAGCTTAAGGTGGATTTTATCTTGCCCTTTTCTCCACAATCCATCTTAATAGCTAATGTTTATCGAATGCATATTTCAACTGTACTAACCAGTGGCAACCTGTATCATCTTTAACTTAAAACAATGCTATAAGATAGATTGGGATAATTTCTCTCTTTCACATAGATGAAGACATAGAAGCTTGGAGAGGTTAATAACTTGTCCAAGGCCACACAGCTAATAATGAAGCTGAATTCAAATCCAATCTGTCTCCACTTAACCACTGTGCAACTAACACTGGGCAAAAACTTTAACTCGGCCGTAAGTGTTCTCATGGTTAACATGGGTGAAGGTTGTTTAAGGTACTACAAAAATATGTTCAACTCTGATATTCCATGAGGTTTTAAGAGCTCTTTAAAGATTTCACATCTCAGTTTTCAAGCCTTCTGCATCCTTCAAGATAAGGATGAAAGTTTATTTGCTGCCCACTCAGAACATTACTTAGATAAATAAGATTTTGTCCTCTAAGTTCACTGGAGAGAGGAATGAAAACTCACAACACACTGAATAAATGCCACTGCTATTACTACTCAGGGATCAATCCATTGATGAGAATGCCAGCATAAATATTAGCCAAATACGCAAAGACAGGGCTTGAGATAGCACTAGGAAACTAATGTCATAAAACTATTTTTCATGAAAAACTGAGATTTCTAGAGGCTTCCATGGCAAGTGCAGGAATTAATCAAAATGCCTCATCTTGATTTTTCTTTTGGGGCTACTGTGCAACACGCCACACTGTCCTGGCTTGTGCTCAGGAAGCAAAACAACACACAGAGCAGGAACCAGAATATCAAAGTGGACCTGTCAGAAAGTGGGAACTGAGAGGCCAAAATGGAACAGATGGACCCTAAAGCTGGCACAGGGCACCGAGCCAGAGGCTTGTCTTGAGACCTTGCCTCAGGATCTAAGAAGCAGATTTTCATCTTTGCCCATAAGAAGAGAGGTCCCTGATGCTAACCCAACCGCTGAAGAGACAGTGCTGGGAACTGGCACTATAAACCAGTTGAAGAGCTAGGGCCCTGGAGTGATGCTGATCTGGCAGTGGAATCTGCGGGGCAGGAACCCACCCCTTCACAGAGGGACTGCTAGCAAAGCAGAGAGGATTCTGGGTATCAAACTGAAGGAAGAATAAAGAGCCCTTCTGGCCTGTGAATCATTAGGATGTGCACAGATGAATGTGAGAGCACATCATCAGATGTGATTTAATTTACGCATTTATATGTTTGTAACTTGACAAGTACTTGGCCACACAGATGATCTGACGTCAGGAATGGTGTTTTATTTAACTTAAAATCCCCAGCACTTTACCACGGTACTAGACAAGGAACAGACAATGAAAATGCAAGGAAAATACAAAGGGAAAGAGAGTCCTAAAGAATCAAAGTCCTCTAGAGCTATATTATCACCTCTGGCTGTTGCCCGTGATTCTATGAGCCACCCACTGTTGCACTGAAATTGCACAGACGAAGACACTGATTTAGAGATCATCTGGGCCATCCATGTACACAGATAAAAACAGCTGCACTTAATGAATACTTTTTATATGCCAAGTAATGTGCTAATTGCTCTAAGCATGTCATCTTTATCCAATCCCCCAAACAACTCTGCAAAGGTGAGGCTAATCTCATCAAGTGAAGGCCTTAAGAGAAAACACTAAGGTTTCTCAAAGAAAGAAGAATTCTCCTCAAGACAGCAGCATAAATTCTTGCCTGAATCACCAGTGTGCCTGCTGGCCTGTATTGCCAGCTTCCACAATCATGTGATCCAATACTTTAAAATAACTCTCTCTCTCTCTCTATATATATACACACACACACACACACACACACGTATATACGTATATATGTACTGAATATATATTCTATATATGTATATATATTCTGAGAATATAGTCATATTCTCTAGAGAATAAGACTATATTATCCTGCCTGACTGCCTGAATAATACAGGCAGAGTCCATATTTCCTAATTAGCTTAAAGCAGCCTGGCTACACCAGTTGTCATGATGTAATTATTAAAAGCTACACCTTTCCCTCTGAAACACGTCCTTGGTTTGGATGATAAATTATATGATCACCTTACATGCAGAACTAAAGATAGATTTATGATATTCCAAAGTAATGAGATCCTTTCACTTAAGATGCTGTTTTTCAAACTTCTCGGTAACTCATAAGAAGACAGATATGTTATGTCACAAAACAAAACTGACCTTTATGATGTGCAATGCAATGAGCTGTTTTATCATGTGTCATTTCAAATGCTCTTTGCAACCCACTAACTTCATGGCCTGATCCATGGATGGGTCATAACTCAGTTTGAAAAGCACCAACTTATAATTATTGTCTCAGGACACACTAAAGACAGGGAAACAGGAAGACAGAAGCACATGTCTCAGAGCTCTTACTTTACCTGTAACTTCATACAGTCTGCTATTATTTCTCCTAAATATAAATGGAGCAAAATTAGTGTAAACACATAAAATAGGAATATGATTCTAGAGCCATTTTCCTTTAGTACACCTCAAGTTTCCTATGGATGATACATACAGAGAAGGGGGAGAATGAGTAGCCCTACCCTGCTGCTATTAGGTTATACTACACTTCCCTCTGGTCTGGTTAATTTCCCTTGCAAGAGAACCCCTAATGTCCAGATTTGACCACTGGCCATGCAACAAATATCCACTGACAGCCTGTGCCAGGCACAGTACAAGGCAGAGTTTTCCCTGGTTCTAAGTCTCAGCAGCTCTTTGCAGCAAACAGATAAAGTCTAAATCCACATTCACATTCCAGGCTCCACATCACAGCTTCAGTCTTCTTTCAGCCTTTTGTTCCTCTCGCCACACATCCTTGTGCCCAAGGCAGTGGTCATCCACACATACACCTTGTCTCCTGCCCTGGGCTTTTGGTCAAGCACACTCCTCCTTCCAAAGGACTCTCCCCCTGCCTCCTCCACCCCATGTGCCCTGCCAAGGTTCTCCTCTCCAAAGCCTCATTCAACCTCACCCCCTTCATAGGGCCTTCACAGATGCTACCAGGGACCAAACAGGCCTCACAGCTTTGAGACGCGATTTGGCTCAAGCTAGAGGGGCCCAAGTTCAGCACAAGCATTTTTCCAACAAAAGTCGCCTGCAGGAACCGAAAAAGGGAAAGAGGCTCAGGGAAGTACAAGCAAGAGAGCAGAAACAAGATTTGTGGTGGCAGGCAAAAGGTCCAGGAGCCAGGAGAGCCCAATTCAGGAATGAATGAGTTGGAATTCAAAGAGGTTATGAAAGAAAGAAAGCCAACTGGCCTTTCTAACTGGTCATTTCAAGGGGAACTAGATGTCTCTCTTGGTAGCACATTCAATCAAATTTGACCAGAGAGCCCAATAAAACATGACATAAAGTTTTGCTCACAGATGGACAAAAGAGTGCAGGGCATAGCTCACAGCCTTTAGTACCTGCAGTCAGACCTGCATTCCAAAACTTTGTGCTATCACACTGGCTGGGTGACTCAGATAAAAGGTACCTCAACTGTCTAAATATCAGTATCTTCATGTGCTAAATAGGAAGGAAAAATCACCAGCTCAGGGATAGGAGAAGCCACCAGGGCTTAGCTGGCTGCCTGGGGTTCAGGCCATGATTTCCCCCTTCCTTGCATTTCACCCGCCCCTCCTGCAAATGGAGAGGTGCCTCAGTCTTGGAGAGAACAGAAACGCAAGAGATAGCCAAGAGGAAAAGGAAACAAATCCTCAATGTTTTGAGGTAGATTGTCACTCAATAAAATGCAAAATATATTTTTAACCAAAAGACAACATTTCAGAAAGCTTTCTCTTCAAGTCTGTTTAGAGACAAAAATTTAAGATCTCCAAAAGTTGCTCATGCAAATTTCATAAGCTCATGTAAGCACACAATTGCTCAATTACCATACACATGGTCACTTGCCAATAAAACAGGAGGAAGCTAAAAAAATAATTCAGATGCCTTATGCAGCCCTAGATCGCTTCAAAAACAGACGGAAACAGATTCAACAGAAATCTAAAAGCCACACTGAAACCTATTAATGTAGGACCAGACATCTTTTCTAACTAATTTTGTAGATAATATGAGCTGAATAAATGAAAACTGAATCATATTTTCTTTTCAAAAAATAGAAAAAATGTTTCTTTTTAATGTGTAGGCTCTCAGCAATAAGAAACTTTGTAAGCTCTGGTTTTGGTTAAAACAAAACAACAAAAAAAGAGAATGCACTAAATAGCAAGCTACCAACATTAATACAATGAAATTCAAAGTGATATTCAAGTTACAACATTAAAAGTGAAATTTGACTGAAGCAAAACGGAAGAATTATTCTTTGAGATGTATTCAAATAATATCATCCAATCCAAATCTCAAAGAGTGTTTTGTTTGTTCTTTTGAGAGACACATTTCTATTGAGTTATACAATATCAACAGGCAGGAGAATTATCTGAGCCAAGAAAACATCGGTTAATGAAAAATGAGAAAGTTAATAAAGGACGTCAAACTGGGTATTTTATGAGCACTGCTGAAAATACAATTCATAGAAGTAAAATACCATCGTTACGACTGAGCATAATAAACCGATTACTAGTCTTAAAGGCTATGTGTGATAGAAATCATTTAAATCAATTGAGTTACTGTTTCTTAGCAATTTGATAAAAAGGAAAAATAGTGTAATTGGGAATCAAGTGCCCCTTTGGGAGCTTAAAACAAGCCAGCTGGGTTTGTAAGTGCGCTTTAATCTGTTTGTGTATTTTTCCCTTGCGTAAAAAAAAAAAAGAAAGGCAGGAAAGATTTACTGAGTCAAGATGCCATAGTCCTGGAATTTGTAGAATTTAAATGATTAGTAATGATTTAGTTATGATGGATAGTTCTCTCTACTCCCACCCCCATCAAAGAGTTGAAAAGCTGACTGAGAGCTTATTCTAGCCATGTCTCCTGGAACTGTTGCATTCTTTGGGACCTGAACTTTGATGGGAAATCCCACTCAATATTCATCTGGGTAAGAGACAAGAAGGGGGGCTCTAGGAGGTCCCCTGAACGAATATTGAGCAGAGCTGCCCACATGCAATCTTGGCTCAGACTCTTCTAACACTGCGCCCTCATCAAATGCTCAACAAAAGCTCATTTTTTGGAAAGCGGAAACCATAATGTATGTATGGACTTATCAACAAGACCCCTTCCTTTTATGATTTATAATTATCATCTAAGTGGTCCTAATAAAAATGAGGCACCAGTAACACTCTAAGGCAGAGATCAGCAAATTTTTTCTATAAAGGGTCAGATAGTACACATTTGAGGCTTTGTGGGTCAGATGATCTCTGTGTCAACTACTACACTCTGCCCTTGCATGGCAAAAAGTGTGTTCCACTAAAATTTTATTTACAAAGCCAGGCAGCCAGCTTTGTCGATCCCAGCTCTTATAATCACCTACAGAAATAAGAAAGGATTTAAAATCTAAATGGAATTTCTGTGTTCTGCTTGCCTTGGCCATCCTTAAGGAAATGATCTTTCATGTAAAACAAGTTTCCTACCCCCCTTAAAAACCCTAAGAGGTTATCCTATAGAGATGGCAGGTATCCCATGAGCCAACAGGCTATGATTTTGTCATTTAGCTTGAGGGATGGCATGAAGTCTATTAGATACATTAAAAAGAGTCTAACTGAAATTGATTTACTAGCTCCAGATTCTCACTTATCTCCTTTAAGACCAGTCAGGGGCTCTGGCTTTAGTGACAGGTAAACAGCTGGAGATGAACAAATATACAACAGTAACACTAATAATAAATATAGCGTATGGGAAAGGCAGAAAATGGAAATTTTAAATTCTTCCATTACCTTGCTAATCCAATCATGAAGATAAGCACTATCCCAACACACCTAAGGATTAAAGAAATCTGAGGTCTAAAAGAAATATAATATACTTCTCCTATCTCTGCTTTGTATTTTCCAATTAATCTTCATGGGAATCTTCAATTTTTTTCAAGTCCCTAACTCTCTGCTCTAGGCATCCTATAATGGGATTAACAAAAACTAGAGCCCATGAATTGTCCTGGATCTATACAGGTTAATTAGATGCCTGTCACCTGCAACCTATTACAAGGTTTCCTAGAAGCCATGACTATTTAGAAATGTGGAAGTCCTCTGAGCCACATTTAAGAATGCTACACTCCCTGCTTAACAAGTGGAGTCTGCCCCCTGCGCTTGGCCTCAGTGCCCACTGTGCCCTCCCCACCATGGCCCAAAGCTGTGCAGGACCTACTCTGCTCTCAGTGTGTAAATTCACAGAGAAACATTAATGGATAACAACAGAAAATGGTATTGGAAGGGTGGGGATCAGCAATTTTGCACAGGAAGCTTTGAAGGATGTTGTTTACTGTAATCTGCCTGCTGTTGGGACAAAATTAAACAAACAAGATGAGTTTGGTGCTTTGGAAAGTGTGAACACTGCTAGTGAACTCTATTCTCCCTTATTGGGAGAAGTGACTGAAATTAATGAAGCTCTGGCAGAAAATCCAGTCCTTGTCAACAAATCTTATTATGAAGACGGTTGTTTGATCGATATGACACTGAGTAACCCTTCAGAATTAGATGAACTAGTAAGCAAAGAAGCATATGACTAATACGTAAAATCTATTAAGGGGTGAAAATGGAACCCCTAAATAAACTAGTATGACATAACTTAAACCAGCATTGTTGTCTTAAATTAGTGGTGGAGAGAAGACTTACAACAGCCACTATTCTCAACACTATTAATGAAAGAAAATAACCCTTAATTTTCCAATGATTGCAGCAAAACACAATATGCATCTTTTTCACAATACCCTGAGGTTTTTAGACTAGCCTCTAGTATTCAGAACTCATGAAATTATCCATGGTAAAAACTAGGTATAAGAATTACATAATTCAAGGATAACATTGTTATCTTAAGCCTTATACCATATCGTAACTTGCTTACATCCAAACCTGGATTTGGGCAGAAATACTTAATACTTGTTCTGTTGGAAATAACTGGGAGAAGCTTATTGGTTATAAAGTGTCAGACGAAGAATACTATTATCTTAATTTTGCCATATACTGCATTTGCTAGTGCTATTTTTATACAGTGTAGCGACGGCTTTGCAGCAAAATAATAAAATGTTCAACTTCTTCATTAAAAAAAAAAAAGAATGCTACACAAAGATGAAAACAGCACCAGAGCCCATTACCATGAAACATAAGAAAAGTTAACAGCAACATTAAACTTTTTATGTATATGAAAGCTATTTTACAATTAGAATACTTACATAAGAAAAATAAAATCCAGAGGTCACAATAGTAGTTCTGGTCTCCAAAGAAGTTTCCGTAGAGAACACCAAAAAATTAAGACAGAATATTAATTGGGCACAGGAGAGCAAGGAGCCTGTGCCAGAGGGCTTTCATTCAAGGAATGAGATTCAAGAGTCCAGTGGGGCGTGCACCAGGGAATGACCAAAGCTCTTTGGAAAATTCCTTTGCTTTGTCTGTAATTTTTAAAAGATAGACTGATGTTTGGATGCGAGGTCCAGATATTACAAAAATGTTTTCTCTCCAGGCACAATGCTTTCATAAAAGCTACAACAGGCACATCTATGTTTTGCAAAGACTGAAAGCGCGGTAGGGGCAGGGGCTTTCTCTTATTTACCCACAGCACCTAAGGCAATTCCCAGCAAGATATGTCCATAAAAAACCAGCTTTTTGAAAACATACCCTTGATTCAAAAAGAATGCAGGCAAATTCCCTAAGCAAACTACATTATACATCTGTCACTGCAGACAGGAATGCACACTCTGAGTGGTCCCTGGAGCAGCAGGGTCAGTAAGCACTTCAGATGGGTCCTGGGGACCTTCCGGCACAGTGAGGCAGACCAACTATACGCAGTGTTTTTGCCAAAGGTGCTCATCATCTTCTGATGACTTGGCATGCAGAGTCACACTTGGGGGATGACAACCAGGACCTCAGCAAGGCACAGAGTCTAATAGATGCCTAGAGTTGTTATGATGAAATTTTTGTTTTCTCTTTTTGGGGAGAAAAGGGGGTCATATAACTTTTTCTACTGAAGTTTGTTGTTGTTATAATTACTTGTAAATGATTTTTTAAAAATAATTTCTTCTCTGGCCTCATAAAAGCTGGCTTCTTCAAGGTGTAAGATTACCAGTACATAAAATACATTTACTAAGTGATAGATTTACTAAGTGACATGGAGTACCTCGGTCACCCAGGATAAGAGAGTTTTCCAGATACATGAATTATTCTCCTTTATTTGTGAAAATTTATTAAGAGATGCTTTATACATTGATAGAATCAGAGTTGGAAAAGAATTTAGATACTTTATATACAAAAGGAGTATATTTTGATCAGGAGTCAAGGGAGACTCCATTAAGTGACTTGCTTCAGGTGACACCCCAAAACAGAAATGAATGCAGGGAGTCTGGAATTACCACCTCAGAATCCCCTAGGATTGATTCACCAGGAATTAATGGGCACCTGCTAGTTTAAGCACCTTCTACACCTACTGTTATTGTTCTCTCTCCTAAACTTAAGGAGAATAGTTCTCATCTGAGTTTAAGGACAACCACCACTTGGAGATCCACAGTGAGCAGCAATAGCGCTGTATGTCATTGTTAGTAAAGTCAGTGTCTATTACTTTAGGTGTTTGTTGTTTTATATTGTTTTTAAATATTAGGTTAGTCAATTCTCTCCCATCAAGAGTGGTTTAAGACTAAGATACATAAAAACCCCATCTATGCAACTCTGCCCATGCTGTGCCTCTGCCCACTAACTTTTCCATCAGGTACTTTTCCCCTTTCTATTGAGTTTCTATCCACCTGTCAAATGGCTTCACATTATCACTTCCTCTCTGAACACTTCCCTGATTCACACACTCTCCCAAGAAAGATAACCATGGTCTCTTTCAAGCTAATTCTTTATCTTACACATACTTCTGTGTCTATACCCACTCCTTACACTATTTTGTGTTTACTTGCCTGTCTTCCTACTATATGATATACAATAAGGGCTGTCCAGAAAGTATCCATCCATTGTTAATATAATTTTTCATAAGAATAGAGCCTGTCTATTCTCATTTTGGTATCCCCAGGACCCAGCATAGCACCTAAAAGTTACTCAATATGTATTTTTTATGCTGAATCTGAGAGTGTGTACAATTCAAAACCGAGGTCCTGGAATAAGTTTATCTAATGAGAAAACACAACCCTGTTACCAGCTGACAGTGAACTCTTCCCACAGCTGTGATTTAGAAATAACTTGCATAATATGTTAGCATTTTTAAAGTAGGAACTGAACAACAATAAAATTACCATGGATGCTTAAGAACTATCAAAACAGTAGGTTGTGTAAAAACAGTGACAAGTAGAAATTTACTTCTAAACACAAAAAGCCTATAGAATCAAACAATTGCCTCAATAACCTCTTTATCCTTCATTCCCCTTCCCCGCCCCCAATTTTTTCCTGCCTGACTGGCATTTTCCAAGGCACACATCCAAGCTGGCTTGGCCAAATGCCCCAGGATGCTTGCCTAACCTCCCGCATCTGTCTGGGTACCCATCCTCTGCTCCAACCAAAGGTCAAACACATCAATCTTTCTCAGCAGGATGTAGACAGATCTGCACCTGTAAAGGATGCTAGTGGAGTCATCAAGAGAGGGTCTTGTCAATTTCTCTGTGTGTCAGCCCTCTTAATTGGGACCTCTAAACACAGGCTTCCCGCAGGTAATCTCACACCCAACTAAAATCTCATTCATCAGGCAAAGCTTCTAGAGGCAGATTGCTAAGATGTTAACTGCTTTCTAGGGACTGGCTTTCCATTTAAACTGTTTTACATCTCCAAGCAAGTCAGTGTTGTGTAGTGGATAAAACACTAACAAAGTCTGGAAAAAATCTGAACAAATTAGCTCTTCTAGTAGTTTCTTATATACACTTAAGAAAACATCATATCCATTTTTCCAACTAGAGGAAAATTTATAAAATACAATAACTTGTGTGTCATATAAATTATCATTAATGTTAAGATAGAAAGTTTAAAAAAAAAGACTCCTAAGAGTTCTGCCTGTGTGGAGATGGTTGGCTCTGAATTGCAAGGAAGAGGGTTTAAAAAGAAGCAAAAATCAGCCATCAGATAGGTTTGCTGTAGTCCCAGCTACTCAGGAAGCTGAAGTGGGAGGACTGCTTGAGCCCCGGAGCTTGAGGCCAGCCTGAGCTACATAGCAAGACCTCATCTCCTAAAAAAATAAAATAAAGCAAAAATTCTTAAACTGGAAGATTGGTACTTTTCCCAGTGTAGTTATTCACACACTTTATCACCTTAGAGCTAGAGACTAGAATAATGCATATTTCAGAGCCCAATTTGGATCTTGCAAAGCCAGCGGTATCAGGGAAACCCCCCAAAATTAGTCCTTGATGTCAGATGCTTTAGACCATCTGCCAGCACATGGATTTATTCATAGGGTCCTTTCTGACACTACAAAGGTTCTTTTTCCAACCATGACAATCTGGTGTCTCCCTATACCACAGCCATTGGTTGGCACCTGAAGCATAGAGGTAGATTATGGTCTAGTGAGGCCCCACTCTTCTGAAACTGTGGCCAACATGAGGTGAATCAAATGCAACGCTCTGCTCCAGTGATGCAGGAGGGCAGATTAGCTAATGGCCGGAGGCATCTGTTCCCACTCCAAAGATTCTGATCCCATGCCCATCCTGATTCAGACATGCCAAGAACACATAAACATCTAGGCATGTAATACTCAAGGCATGTAACAAAGGAAGAGGCTGATCAATCTGTAGGATGTCATTAGTACTCACTGCAGAATAAATTAGATCAAATGAGAACACATTTTAAATTGTGAAATGGCAGGAATAGTCTACGCTTGCAACTTGTAAAGAGAACAAGTTAAACAGGCACCATGGCTATTCACATTGAAATTGGCAAGAAAATCTATTTTTTTCCCCCAGCACATCAGGAAAAGAAAGTTTTGTATTTTTTCAATTCAGAATGTTCTGAAGCACTGCAAAAATATTAAAATACAAGCCAAATTTATATAAGTAAGTGTATTCTTCAGATTTTTAAAAGTCCAGTTGAGAGAGGGTAGTATGTTTTGTTCTACTGCTGAGAAAATCATCCTTTTATTATATACAACTTTGTCAAGCATATTTCCAAGAGAGAAAAATCATCCAAGCCCATGTGCTGTATTTTTTCTAGGCCAAGAGGTAGCAGACAAATACAAAACTGATGCAACACTTCAGAAAAGTAAAATAAGAAACAACAGACTTATTTTAAAATAAAATTATAGTACATTTTATTTTGCAATGAAGAGCCACCAGTGCCTGGGACTGACAAAAGGAAAATTACCTAAGAGATCTAACTTTCTAATCAACTTTAAGTATCCTGTATTAACCAGATCACCAAATCCATGGAGCATGTTTCTGGCTCTCTCTGTATACTTTAAACTCTCACTTGCTCACTAGTTTCTGGAGCAGTCTTGGTTCCAGTTCTCTGCTCATAAATTGGGAGTGGGTGGAGGAGGGGAGCCAACGATCTCTCCCGCATTGTGTTTAGATAAGTGAATTTTGTTGTAAGCAAGAGAACTCACAGTGAAGCCTAAGGACAGAAGACAAACAGAAATGACGAGGATACAAAATGATACTCCGGTATGCAGAAGGAGAAATCCTAAGGACTGTGCATCACTAACCAAGCAGCAACCCATCAAAGGAGGGCACTTACAACAGCACTCTCAGACTTCTTCCCACAAAATGCAAAGCAGGCAGAAAAGCTGGATGTGACTGTCCCCTATTTCTATAGCAACCACTGAAAGCAACCTGTGCCAACATCACCAACACGTATGCATGGATCCCAGGGGTTGGAGGGAGACCGGGCCAATAAAACTGCATCTGTTTCATGAGAGGCCCCATTGAGACCAACCACACCTTCATCTTAGTTCTGCTAAGAACATTTATTTAGTCTTCAACACGCTGCAGACTCCTGGATCAGAAATTTTCCTCTGCTGTCTGTCAACGTACATGGAAATAATGTTCTTGGTGAAAACGCAAAAGATTTTACAGAAAAGTGTCTTAAATTTTCAACGTTGTGCTGTTCAGCAAACCCACCCCCATACTACTTCGTTTTCTCTTGCTTTTAGTTCAGGCACGAAAAGCTGAAATTCTAGGCATCTAGTAGAGTATGACGAGGCCTCTTGTGGCAAGATCCAGCACAGGAAAAGCCAAGTTAGACTGAGGAAGCCCTCGAAACTGAAACTTTTCTCCATCCCCTACCCATAGAATCATAAAAACAAGAAAGTGATAAGAACAAAGAGACGCAGATGGAGAAACATTACGCCCCCTTTGACAGATATTATCTAAATACACTAGGGCTAGCCAAACAAATGATCACAGTGGACTAAAAGGCCCATATGTGACAAAAGAGACAATATATGTGAATACTAACTGCCATTTGCTGAACACTTACTATATCCTCTTACATACAGCAACATGTTATCATCCCAATCAATTTCATGAAAGATGGATACTCTTCTCCCTACTGTATAGGTGAGGACAGGCCATGATGCCTTCCGTCTGATCTGTGTTTTCAAACATAGAAGGGCTCCTTTGTTGACATTAAAATTTTTATAGGGTACGAGTCCATCCATATGACATTATAGAAAAGGCAGAATTATGAAGATAGTAAAAAGATCAGTGGTTTCGAGAAGCTGGGGTGGGAAAAGGGATGAACGGGAAAAGCAGAGAGGATTTCCAGGGCAGTGAAATTACTTTGTGTGACACTCTAAGAGTAGATACATGACATTATACATTTGGCCGAAGATTGAACTCTACTGTGAACTATGGAAGCTGAGTGATTATGATGTGTCAGTGCAGATTCATCAGTTGAAACAATATACCACTCTGGTGGGGGATGTTGATAATGAGAAAAGCTATGCATGAGTGAAGGCAGAGGCTCTGCTTTCCTCTCAGTTTTGCTGTGAACTTAAAACTGCTCTAAAAAAAATGAAGTCTTAAAATTATTTTTAAAAATTGTATAGATTCCTATACCATGATAATTGGGCTTTTACTCCTTGTTAAGAAAACATAAAAATATAAAATAACAGATTTTGAATTTTACTAATCTCTATTATAGCTAAATATGCCAGGAAATAAAGTAATGCATCCATGTGGGAATCATGATAGTTATCAAGTCTCCAGACAATGATTGGTACCTACACAGATCTAAGAATCCCATCGGAACAATCTCCAATCCTCCATGAGTCCCAGGACCTGGAGTTAAAAATACTACCCTAGGCCAGGTACAGCAGCTCACTCCTATAATCCTAGCACTTTGGGAGGCCGAGGCAGGCGGATCACTTCAGACCAGGAGTTAGAGATCCGCCTGAGCAACAGAGCAAGACCCTGTCACTAAAAAAAAACTTTAAAAATTAGCCAGGCATGGTGGCACATGCCTGTAGTCCTAGCTACTAGAGAGGCTAAGGCAGTAGGCATCACTTGAGTCCAGGAATCAGGAATTTGAGGCTACCGTAAACTATGATCATGCCACTGCACTCCAGCCTGGGAAACAGAGAGAGACCCTGTCTCAAAATAAATAAATCACAAGAACAACAACAACAAAACCCACCCTACACTGCTATTTCCCTAGGTAAACTCTCACAAAGAAAAAAAATAACGTGTGGGGGCTAAGATGTTCATCCACTCCTCCTGCAAAAGCAAAGAACTCGACACAGCACCAGGTTTAGTTTGGGTCTTTGTAACTTTGGAGAAATATGGAAAATTTGGGGAAGCCCAGACAAGAGCAATGAAAATGATGAAAGGGTTGGAATGTAAGAGGAAAGGCTGAGGAATAAGGATTAATTAGCCTGGGGAAGAAAAGACTGTGGGGAACTTAATATCCTCCTTGAAATATAGCAAATGCTATTATACAAAATATGATCACCATGATTCACAATTCCACTGAGAATGAAAACAGAGGAAACAGGCTTATGAAGAAGCATGACGAATATAGATTAAATAGAAAATAAATCTTTCACTCTAGGAGTTGGAGGCACTAAAATAGGTGGCATCTTAAGGACTTTGGGAACTTTGCTATCTACAAGGCCTACTCGTATTCGCCGGCCCCTCCTGCCCGACTTTACCACCACCTCTGTTCTACACTGCACAGAGCCAGTATTTCTCAATCACCTGGAGAGCTTGTCAAAATGCAGATTCCAGGGCTCTGCCCCATCCACCCCAGAGGAGGTTCAGGTAGGGCGCATGAAACTGCATTTCTCACTGGCAGTGGGTGTGCAGACACACCTCCAGAAGCGATGAACTAAACTACAATCTCTCCCTGTGCTTAACTCTCATAAAAATGCATCTGTACTTCTTTGAGCATGCAACACTGCTGTTACATCACAGTAGTTTACATACTTCTCTACCAGACTTTGGTCTGATTAGACTTTGAAATTTCCACAATACCTAGCACAATGCCACTAACATGGCAGGGCTCAAAAACCTTTTAACCTTTTCCTTTAATAAAGTAGGGTCAATCTAACTTGCCTAGAGGTCTTCACTGATTTTATCATTTCTCTTGTATGTCTTTACCCAGTTTCCTTGCCTAGGTTGACTCCACAGCCTTAAGACCTTCTGATCTATGCATCTGAAACCATCCCATATCCCAACTGTACCTAATGTTCAAAACAAAAATAATATCTAGTATGATATATGGAAATTTCCATCCCATAAGGCTTATTTTTCCTCCTTAGAGTTTTGGCTTATGTCCCTAAGACCATATTCCAAGAAAATGGCAGGAAAGGAGCCATATTTTTTAATTTATTGTTTATTGTGCCTGATTCTGGCAGGAAGGCCAGCGAGGTCAATGAGCAAATAAAGACCTGGCATGTCTGAAGTCATGCTGGTTGCAGCTGAAGTCTAGGCCAGAAACTGATCCGGAAAACTATTCAGTAAACTCACACCCTCTTCCCATCAGCTACCAAGCTTACTTACTGGCTAAGAATGAAAAGCAAAAAAATGACACAAGAATCTTTAGAGCGAAAATAAGGAACCCTTAATTGAAAACTGGGGAATGTTTCTTGGGATTCAATTTAACTCAACAAAAATATTTATCAGATTGTATGCTCTGGGCTATCATATCACAATCTCTCAGATGTCTCAGAAACATGGTCAAAGCTCCACCCTTCACTCAAATTAGTCCCAGAGTAATTTATTCTCTGTCTCTGTCTCTCTCTCTCTCTCTCTCTCTCTCTCTCTCTCTCTCTCACACACACACACACACACACAATTCAAGTAGAGTGAACTTTTAAATAGCCACATGAGGGAATTAGCATGCAGGTGAGGAGGTCGGGGTAGAAGGCGGCACAAAGGATTTCTACATTTGTGGAATACCACAGCTGCATCTGATGAGAAAAATTACCAACCACCACATACAGAGAAGGTATACTCATAATCCTAAAAACACACTCAGGCAAAAGAAATCTAAGAAGTGAAAATTTTTTTATTCCTTATATTTTGACCCTTGTTTATTCCATGCATTTTTTTTTTTCTCTTCCCAGGATCAAACAATGCATGCTCCCTGTTTATCTCTTTTTACAAATTAGTAGATAAACCAACGCACCAACACAATTTACTAGTCAAAAAGATTATGTCCACTCCACTACACTCTATTCAGGAAAATTCAAGTTCTGTTATCCCAACTGCTGGTACAGAACGCTGTCGAAACACAAAAGCAAATGAAAAAATACAAGTTCACTTCATCTGGGAACCACAACAACAAGCAACTCAAAGCTGTAAGCACTACCCTGCAATCACACTGGCTCATAACTGTGAAATATGGTCATTATCCTATGGAACTGATCTAATTTTGTACTCAATGCCCTAAAATAAAGGGTTTCTTTTAAATACCAAATACAAGGACTGGAAACCAAAAAATAATAATAATAATAATAATAATAATAATAATTTGACAGCACTTTAAAGGGAAGCTTTTTTTCCTCCCTCCTGTCACACTAAATAGCACCGACTGACAATTACTCCACAGGCTGAATGAATGAAACAAGATGCATTTGCTGAGCTAAGGAAATTTCACAGATAAACTGTAGCAGAGGACTGATATTAGCTCATTAGAGGGCTTAATACACAGGGCACAAGCAGCATATTTAACGAAAATCCACAAAGGTAGTGAGATGTGGCGGGAGCAACACAGGATGACATTTTTTCTTAAGTACAAAGGGAGAAAAAATATGCTTATTGCTTTAAAAGTGTTTCTATTCAGGCTGTGCCGATGTGTTTTTATATATATTTATATATAGACACGTATATGAAAGCTTCATTAATTCAGGTTAATAAAGAAAGCAAATATACGGTGGTGTCATTTATTAACATCTGTGCTAAAATCATGAATAAGAATTATATACAACACTTGGCCAGAGGAACTTAATTTCAAATACCACGAGAAGAAAGCCCAGAGAAGATGTAGAATCTTTTCTCATGAGACTTATTTGCAGTAAAGGAAATAAAAACAACACTTCTATACATAATGTTTAATTCATTAACAGTTGACAGGATTATTAAGGGAAAATATTTAAAGATGGGCATAATTTTAAAACAGACTTCTGCTGAAAATTATTCCACTTTATTTTCTCATCAAAGCAAACCCTTCACCTAATCCCATAATTTGAAAGAATAGAATTAAGGTCACTCTCTCATTTATTCAAATCATTAGGAATGCCTTCCTTAGCATCACTGTGCCATAATTTCCATAGTAGTTAATGTGCTTGCTAATCCTCTCATTTTCTCAACATCACCACTTACTCAGATAGTCGCATGGTCCCTATTTCCATATTCGATCCTCACTTATGAATATTTTTCTGCTCTCCTGGAGTGTGACCCACTAATCACTGAGAGGGGCATCAACGTCAAAAATGTCCCCACAAACCTGGAACCCAGCCTGACCAGGCATAGCAGGACAAAATCTGAGCGTGTGTGATGAAGTAAGCAAGACGGTGAGGGGCTGGCCTTTGGTGAGAGTCCATTCCATGCCCTGCCCTGAGCGAGGTCTTTTATATACTTCTTTAAATCACCGTAATTTCCCAACTCAGGCTGTGTTTATTGCTGCCATGGCATAGTTAGGGGAACTAAGGCTCAGAGAACCTGAACAACTGGCCAGAAGACAAGCAGCTGTACATAGAAAGAAGAGGTGTTCAAACCAAAGCTATCCCACTGCCAAGGGCTGAACTATGCCCCCCACCCCCGGCACACACACACAAAATTCATATGTTGAAGCCCTAACTCCAACTGTGACTGTATTTGAAGTTAGGGGCTATAAGGAGGTGATCAAGATTAAATGAGGTCATGAGGGTGGGGCCCTGATCCACTAGGATTAGTGTCCTTAGGAGAAGAGACACCAGAGAGCTCTCTTTCTCTCTCTGCGCATGATCAGAAGAAAGGTCACATGAGGACAAAGTGGCCACTCACAAGCTAGGAAGAGAGCCCTTACCAGAAACTGAATCTTGCTACACCTTTATCTTGAACTATCCAACTTCTAAGAACTGTGAGACAATAAATGTCTGTTGTTTAGGCCACCCAGTCTGTGGTATTGTTATGGCAGCCCAGCAGACAGATATACCCACTCTAAAGCTCTTCCCCACCACTCTGCCTCATGGGATGGGAAGGTTCATTCCCCATCAATTTCTGCAGCAAAAGCTTCTTTGTGATCCTCCTGGTCTTTTATTGTCTCCTTATTAGCAGCATCCATATGAATGAAATGTATGATTCTGCAGGAGACTCATCATAATTTAACAGGAATTAATGTCCTCTTATTATAAAGGACCCTACAAGCCACTGCTTAACAGTCAGCAACAACTGGAATTAATTCGTGTCAGATGAACATCAAGAAAAATCCATTTGTGACCCTGAAGTCATGAAATTTAGCATAATTACACATGCTCTTGTTTGGGTAAATTTTTTTTCTCCTCATTAAATTAGATGCCTACATTAGATTTAAATATGATCAGTCTTGACTAGTTATATTTCTGTAATCAAGGGCATTTCCTCTCAAATCAACCCAGAGTTACACAGGCAAACTGCAGTAAATGCATGAACCAAGCTTAGGTACAAGTGCTAAAAAATTTAGAAAATAAATCACTGATATCAGATGAATTAATTCTTAATATTTATTCATGATATCCCTCAACAATTTACTGAGCACCCACTATGTGGCAGGCAGTGTCCTAGGTATCTTGGAAATGTGTGAAGTGAAAAAGCATAATTTTAGGAAGCTCTTCAAGAATTGTGCCTGCCCTCCCCCTCACCACTGTAGCACCAGCTCCTAGCATATGGGAGCCTGGCACTTGGTATTTGCTTTATCACAATGGGGAATAAAATAAACACATTTACTAAAAAATATCCTTTACAGGTTACTAGTCAATCCCCATCCCCCATCTTTCTCTCTTAAACATACTGTCTGCCCTTATTCTCTTGCAATATCTCCTAAGGAATTTTTCTATCAAATAAAATCACTGGTTTAAGCTAATCAGATATAGCACCAAAAAGGTTGGTATCTGGCAGCTAGAATAATTGAGTTTCACCTTCAAATAAGTTTAGTCTCCCATAGCCCCCTTCTGTGGTGGTCTCCATGGGTCAAGGCTCCGAAGACATTAAGACGACAAACTTAAAAAGGCACTGACTTGACAGCATCATGAAAAGACAGAGGCTCCTCTAGGTTCTGTAGAATGGCTTCCTCATCTGGTCAGGAACAGGGCACAAACATGGACCCAACCAGTGTCTGCCTGTTGGGATGCCTTTATCTAACTCACACTGAAGGACTTCAGAGGCATGGAATCTGCACATTTGGCAACTATGATTTGCTGTTACTAGCTCCTGGAAAAGAGGTGAAATCAAAACATTTCTCCAGGCCAGGCTCACAGAGAGCACCTTATTGGAAGAATCCATGTAAGTTACCTTTCCTTTTTGAAACAATTTTGGAAGTCCACGGCAGTCTGCAGAGGTTTCATGTAAGCAGAATAATCAAGATCACAAAGCAAAGATTAGTTCAGGAAAATGAGAACACCTTGGTAACTTTAGTTTAGGGGTCACTGAGGTATTTATTTAGGAAAGAAACAGTTATGAGGGAATTTTTAAGGACCCCTTATGTGCTAAAAACACAATTAGAAAGAAAGTGTATAAACTGCTAGTAAAATATGGTTTTATCAGGGCCTGGAGTAACATAAGGAATCAGAAGTATAATAAAATAGATCCAGATCTCTAGACTATTTACTCCTAAAATAGCTCATTTCTCAGAGAATGGGATAATCTCCATAGGAGTATTAACACAAAGTCATAGAAAGTATGGCTCAAGTGGTAAAAGAGCCTCTTTTTAAAAATTCTGCTGCTGCCAGATTCAAAAACAAAAATTGAACTTAGTAGAGACTGTAAAAGATATATAAGCAGCACTGTATAAATCAAGCAACATGTATTCATAAACTAAGAAAGGAAGTGCTTTAGCTTTTACACTGAGATATATTTTAAATTTCAAGAATATGTCTTGAAATATTCAAGGTTTCAAAATGTTCACAGGTGTGACTAGGAAATTGGGAAACAGCTCAAAAACAAAATAATTTTGCTAAAAAATTCACTGGTCATTGAAAAATTTTAAATTTCTGCAAATTTCCTAAGGACATAAAATTTCTATCCACTTTCATTCCCCATCCTCCTCACCCCCTCCTCAAATATATACTTTTCTAAAAGTTCTCCAATCAATTAGTGAATCTTTATGTATAAACTGGAACTTCATTCTAATGCCATCCTTAGAAGCCACTGGAAATGGTATTAGATGAGATCATGTGATAGCAAGTTGTTGCCAAATAATAAACCTCTTTGCACAAGGGCTTGAGAAAGGCTGTGCCATGATGAATTTCACATTACAGCAAGTGCTGTTGTGAGGCTACTCCCAGGTGCACACTCAGTGATGCCTCTGCTCCTCTAGAACACAAGGGAAAGGCATCCTCCATGACCAGGGTGACATATATACACATGGGGAAAGAGGAAGTAACCTCTACACCTAGAAATGACACACCTGTCAAACAAGAGACCTCTGCTTGGGGAAGAATTCAGAAAGAGGCAGTGGATTGGCCAGGGTCCTCCAGAAATAAAGAACCAATAGGGTATATACAGAAAGATATTTATTGTGAAGGGTTGGCTCACACAATTATGGAGGCTGAAAAGCCTCACCATTTGCTGTCTGCAAGCTGAAGGCCCAGGAAAGTCAGTGGTGTGTAGTTCCAGTCCAAACTCAAAGGTTTGAGAACCAGACAAGCCCATGGTGTAAGTCCCTATCTGCATCTGAAGGCCCAAGAACCAGGAGCACCCATGTTCAACAGCAGAAGATGGATATACCAGCTCAGAGAGAGAAAATCTTCCTTTCCTCTGTCTTTTTTGTTGTACTGGGGCCCTCAATGCATTGGGTGATGCCCACCACATTGGTGAAGGCAATCTTTTCTACTCAGTCCACCTATTCAAATGCTTATCTTCTCCAGAAACTCCTAGAAATAATGTTTTACTAGCTATCTGGGCATCCCTTAGCCCAGGCATGTTGACACGCAGAATTAACCATCACAGGTAGTAAATAAGAGGTGTCTGGGAGCAGCTGCTAGTAGGCCAGCTTCATCCACTGTATATACTGGACCATGACGCCACGACCTTCACACAACGGGGTTATGCTGTGATCAAACACAGACAGAAGACCACCAAGGTCCACCAAATACACAGTGAGAAATAGCGCTGGGTATTTGACAAAGATGGATCATCTACTCTAAGCCATCCAGGGTAGTTTACTTGAGATTACATTCTCCCAGCTATTTGTTATTCTTCTTCCTGACAGAATTAATCACTCCTCCTCTGGGCCTCCCAAACCCAGGCACACATTCTACTAGTCTAGCACCTGACGTGGTGTATTTTAATTACAGACACAGCTGTCTTTCTGGCTGCAAAGCTCCTTAAAAGCAGGAATTACATCCTTTTAATATTTGTACTGTGGATGGTAGTGCAGGGACTGGCATAAAATCAATGCTCGATATTTGATGAATGAAGGAACTAATGAATGAATTCATGGATGAAAGTTCCAAAACTTTTACTTGTTTTGCTTTTCAGGATAGAATCCGCAGCAAACTTTTTCCATACTTATCTTCCACCACTCCTCAATACAGACTTTTCCCTTCAGATGGAACAGACTGGCCAGTATATATTGTCCTACACATTCCTGTCTCTGGGCCTTTAGCAACGCTATTGCTCTGGCCTAATTTTAAGGCCTAGTTCAAATATAACTCTTTTATCTTCCTAGATCATACCTCTAGCACTCATACCTAAACTCCTACTATATTTATGGTCTGTAATAGCCACCTGGCACTTAATCACATATTTTGATGATTTGTATTTAATTCTCCATTTCCAGGGCTTCTTTATGTTGCAGAGGAAAACTTTCCTTTCCATGGAGTAAGAAGGAGTAAGATTGGCTCAGGGAAACACAGCAAGTCAGTGAAAAACCTACTAAT